>WWET01001603.1:157118-184698 GCA_011038615.1 Limnodynastes dumerilii
AAAAAAAAAAAAAAGTAAGAAATAGGCATGTAAGTAAAAAAAAAGTAAGAAACAGGCATGTAAGTAAAAAAAAAGTAAGAAATAGGCATGTAAGTAAAAAAAAAGTAAGAAATAGGCATGTAAGTAAAAAAAAAGTAAGAAATAGGCATGTAAGTAAACAAAAAGTAAGAAATAGGCATGTAAGTAAAAAAAGTAAGAAATAGGCACATAAGTGTAAGAAATAGGCATGTAAGTAAAAAAAAAGTAAGAAATAGGCATGTAAGTAAAAAAAAAGTAAGAAATAGGCATGTAAGTAAACAAAAAGTAAGAAATAGGCATGTAAGTAAAAAAAGTAAGAAATAGGCACATAAGTAAAAAAAAACAATAGTCATGAATCCGGTCCGGTGTCTTTTAGGTGGACCAACCAGATGTTGTTGGAAAAAAAAGGTGTTTTACTATTCAAAAACAAATATCTTTCTTATGTATTTAAAATGAAATACAAGCTTAACTGTTTGTGCCCACTCCATCCAGATCCTCTCAACCCCATAGCACAGTGTCCCCCAGATGAGAAGAAAGAAATGTTAATAATATTTCATACCTAAGGGGCTTGTGCTTTCATCCATGCAGTCCTTCAGTCCTTCAGAAATCAGCTCTGGTCTGCAAAGAAATATAACAAATCACAACCAGTTTTTACTATAATGTCTATATTTTCTTATAAATAGTTGAGCAATGACACTATTGGTGAGGTAATTCTGAGGATTGTGGTCAATATATGCTCTATTACAGGCAGCATTTACTCTACGTAACAGTGTGAGGTTGTGTTATATTGGTAGTATTGACATTTACCTGTGTGTTTACCATATATATGACTGTTCATCTTGTTCCACTAATAAACTGATTACTTTAATGGGTAGGGACTAAGCCCTGTTTACATGAAATTATACAGACTATATATGTTCAGGTATTAATATATTTAATATATTCATTACTTAAGTTAGACTATAAGTCAATTAGCTTATATATATATATATATATATTAAAAAAATGAGTTTCTGCTGTTTTTATGGTTCATAGTGCATGTGAATGAAATCGTGTTTGGTCTCGGACATGGATAGATACACACCACACCATGATGGCCCAAAGGCCTGTTTGAGTCTTCAGTCTCTGTTTTGATGTTTAAATACATTATTACATTATCTACATTATTTTGATTACATTTGATGGGTGGCTATTTCATTTATGAACTACCCTTGCAGTAAAGTAATGTTTCCTCACATTTCATAGTTTCATTATTACCTTTTTACAACAAACTGAATAGCAGAGCTGTATTCCAGTATCCTTCGAAGTTTTGCTATTCCAAAGCAGTTTGGGCGTCGGAATGAGACCCCATCAGGAAGGCCCACAACAAACAGGTCTTCTGGGTGCATCAAGAACTTTGAGTATGGCACTTTTACTGGGTGTAAAGCTCCAATTGCTTTTGCTGTTGATTGTTTTTTAAAAGGGGAAAATAAAAAATGTATTTGCATGATTCTATCATAAGAAATTTCAATAGTGGTAATTTTTATCTTTTATATTGTCTTTTATTTTATTTAAGTCCAGATGAAGAAAAGCCATTCTTATCAAAACTGTAAAACAGAGGTTGCCTTTTAGCTAGATAATGACATGAGACTTTACCCAGATATAAAAACCACAGCGGACTTATAGCAGGTGCACTCTGATGGCGATCTCCAAAGGAGTGCTGGGACAGAACGGCAGGCCATAGGGAGGGGTGGGAGCATGCAGATCGTATAGTAGGGGCTTGCCTAGACTCTTACATACGATCCTGCATTCTGTATGAGACCCTTCAGTGTGCGACACGTAACACAGTTTCTGAATATGGAAAAACCAAACGTGAGGGAGTGCAAGGGGTTTGTATTCCCTTTCCATGTACGGAATATAGGATGGCAAATTACATACGTTAAATAAGATGCAGAGGCTAATGTACGTAATTCATTCTTAATTGTGGATCCAGTCCACGGACTGTGGATAGTGTAAAATATAAGACAAAATTAAGAGAAAGCTAAAGTCTGAAGTGCAAAGGAATAAACACTGGACACAGTGGCCGATCCTAGGTAACGGCCGACATGAGGTACAGCTCGTACGTAATACCCATTTTGAAGGTTGTGTGCATGCCACAACCTTCTTACGATGCCGCAAGGCCCGCCATATGTAACGAACGTTATGTACGCCGGCCCTTTACTTTTGATCGTAAAAGTTAAGGTAGGAATCTTACGTGTCCAGATTTCCTACCAACAGCGGGGAGTGCAGGGGGCGTGCACTCCACGCTACGGCTACGAGGACGGACGTAATGACCTCAGGCGCCCGTAAGGTGCCCGTAGGTCTGGATCCGGCCCATATGCTTTAATCTTTAGGGAGGAAATACCAGTAATCTGCAGACTTAACTAGGGACAGTTAAGGAACTAGATAAATGGTGCGAGCGGCAATACTTACCATATTTTTTGTTAAACAAATTTTCAACCTGTTTTCTTAGTTGTCTTATTACATCTCCAAGGCCTTCTTTAAGCATAAAAAGGAAAATATTAAAATAACAATAACATAATTAGTATAACTTTATTGATTACAATTTTTTATACTATTAAATTAATTCTGCAGCATCTGTGTAAGCTTCTATTTTAATGATTTCATTACATTACTTCATTTTGCAGCTCAACGTAAATAAACATAAATTATAATATTAATTGCGTTACTTTTTCCTCAGGCTGTCTGTTTTATAGAGGGTGGGTGCTCTATACTTACGTGAATATGTGTGAGATCATTAAAGGTCCAGATTCATCTGCACATTACCCAAACTGAAGGGCCTTATTGAAATATGGCCGTTCGCAATGGGGACCCACACCCACCTCACCTTGGGCCTGATTCAGCAGTAGGCACAGAAATAGACTTACGTAAGTGTCTTGTGTAATCCCTTTGACATGTAACATCAGCGCATGCAAAGGTCTGTACGGAAGAAGTTCCTTGGTAGTGTCTGGCCATTCAAATCTACATGCGGGGTTAGGCATGGTAATGAGTGGGCAGGGACAGAGAGCAGTGGTTCTGTGCGGATCTACATCTGTGTGGACACAGGTTCGTGCAGAGAAGTTAAGTAGGGTTCTGGGAACGTTTCCAGAACTCCTTCCGAAAGAGGGGTAGGTGTGTGCACGCCCCTCATCCGTGCCAAATAACAGATCTCCATCCGCACAGAGATCTGAGTCAGGCCTCATGACAGCAGCCACGTCATCCCCTACTGAAAACCAGCGCTAAACCAGCCACCGGCCATACAGCAATGCTGCAGAATTTGCACTCAGTACGTACAATGATAGCTGTATAATTATAATTGGAAATTAGGGATCTGTTGATGCAAAGCTGGAATAACTTTAATGACCCTTCATAAACTGGATATCTATTTGAGCATTGCAATTATATTTTTATTTTATACATATACCAGTTTCAGTAAAGGCATAATATAAAACCCCATTATCCAACACCCATTACCATAATGAGAAACTGTGGAATATTTGCAAAAAAATTTCAAGTGCATAGAGAACAGAAAAAGATTATGTTGAATTTGTATTATTATTACTAAGTAAAGCAATGTTTGTGTATGGTGTTTCTGATAACAGAAGTCTGTACTTGGGGCCCTCTTTTTTCCATGTATTTATTTTTCAAGAATATGAGCAAACAGTAAAAATGTACACAATAAACATAGTTACCATCTATGTGTTTCTCTTCACTTCTGGAGTCATCAGTGTGTCCATTGTCTGAAACTGCAGAAATGTATAATGAAAGAGAAAGAAAAATGAAATGAGCATATCCCTAAGATAAATAAAAAGGACTTCTATTAGGAGCTAATAGCTGATTGCAGAAACATACTCACCACTGTGATTATATATAAGTAACCAAATGAATAATATAAAGAGATCACAAGATACCCAGATCCAAATAATAAAGAAGGCTTCAGTCTACATTTAAATTTCACAGGAAAATTGGAAGTGATCTAGTCATTTGGCCCAAGTAGTGAACTTATCAAGGGATAAACTACACCATATATTCGTTTCTAGTGGCCATTTCTTCTTTGCAGCTACCCTCAAGTATTATTTTTAGACAGCTGTACTGTATTAAAAGTTCAGCTAAAATTATGGTAATTTAAAGTGTAGCAGATTATTTTATAGGGAGTAATTAGTACCCCTTTCACATCACCACCAAATAACTGGGATTTTCGCAAAAAACTCAGGTCTCTGCAAAATCCCAGGTATTTGGTGGTGATGTGAAAGGTGTACTTCTGGTCGACCTGGGTCGAAAGACCCGGGATTTCATCCCGGGAAAAAAGAAGGGTTTTTCCCAGGTCCTACCCGGGAAGGGTGGTGATGTGAAAGGTCCAGGGTTGTTTTGCATCCCGGGTTTTTCACATTGCCTCCCGATTGGTGAGATTTGTCTACTGTTGCTAGGGCAACAGTAAACAAATCTGTTTGTAGCGTCGGATCACAAAAAAAAACCATTTGCATTAGTATAGGGCATGCTGATGCTTGTAGTGCTACAAGCATCAGCATGCCCAAGGATGCCAAGGCATGCTAGTGCTTGGAGAACCACAAGTGAAAATAAGGGGTCTGAATCAAGTTCAATGTCATTGTCTACCAGTGTTATTTAAATCCTGCTTTTTGGGAATTTTTTTTAGATCAGTAAACATAAAAAAATCTTAAAATTCAACAATTACATATAGTGCAAACAACCCAGATACGTAAGCTATGTAATTGTGTAGCCTGCTTCATTACACCTATTTGCCTATACATTTCTATACACATATTGCCTTTCTCTGGATCAGAGGTATGAATTTACATTTTTTAATTCACTGTTTTTTAAACTACTAAAGCAGATAAAATCTTAAAAGGTTTTTCCTTTTTTTTAATCAGGACTTCAAACGTCAAAATCACTGTTGTCATTTCTGCATTAATTTCAAGTCCATTAAAACAATGACATTCACTGTAAAAGCACAAGTGAAGCAGCCAATAAGAGCTCATTTCTACAATGATTGACATTTCTTTCCCGGAAAAACACAGGTTTTTAGACCCAGGTTTTTCAGAGTTGGTGATGTGAAAGCGGTGTGGAGGTCCATTTCATATTTGTAATAATGGGCCAGATCCAGAACAACGCTTGTGAGCGAATTTACGCGTGGCGGAGATGTAAAATCGCCTTTTGGTAAGCACTGTGCATGCACACCATAGAAAATACGCACATTAATGTAGCGTAATTGTGAACGTATGGGCCATTCACGTATGTGTCACGTAAATCCTTACGTGTGGGCGTGCCAATTTTACGTGAGTCCAAAATACGTCTGAAATACGTTAAGTAGGCAGGGGTTTGTATTTAAAGTGTACAGTATGGGCGTGCTTAGCCGCGTAAATATGTGTTGCCCATACGTCCGTGTGCAGATCACTGTTTACGTTGGCAAAAGTTAAGGTTGGGTTTGGAAAGCGTATCTTGACAAAATATGTACGTTCAAGGGGTGTGCCTTGGGGAGTGTATAGAATATACGCGAATAAATGTACGGCAAACGTAGTTCTGGATCTACCCCAATATGTTTTAACATTAGCAGAGATAGTCTGTAACAATATTAGAAATATATTACATGTGATTATGAGAAATGTTCAGTGTCAGGAACGGACATATACGCAGGAACTTTTCTTGGGTGACCGGAATATAGTCTGGTGGTTAACACCAGATGTAACGAAGAAGTTAACTCAGGAGATAACAATGGGGTAGATCCAAACTACGTGTGGCGTACATTTATTCGCGGAGCGTATTTTCGTGCGCGTAAATTCGTTACACTCCCCTCGGCACACCCCTTGAATGTACGTATTTTGTCAAGATACGCTTCCCAAACCCTACCTTAACTTTTTTCACACATAACCGCTGTCATACGCACACGTACGTATGGGCAACACGAATTTACGTAGCTAAGCACGCCCATACTGTACACTTTAAATAACACCCCCGCCTACTTCACGTATTTCAGACGTATTTTCGAGTAACAAACATTTGGCAGGCCCACACGTAAGTATTTACGTGACACATACGTGAATAGCCCATACGTTCACAATTACGCTACGTGAATGTGCGTATTTTCTATGGTGCGCATGCGCAGTGCGTTCTAAACAGCGATTTTACGTGTCCGCCACACGTAAATTCGCTCCGACGCGTAGTTCTGGATCAGGCCCAATGTCTTGTTCATGTCTGTAGAAATCTTGATAAGGTGATATACCACTCTTGTTCTTTGTCTGTTACTTCTTGTGAAAACCCCCCACCCAGACATTTATCTTAAGGTTTGTCTAGCATAAGAGTCATAAATCTTGTAATTAGTGTGAATTTGCTCAATTCTGTATGTATAAATGAGAGCTATTATTGAACAGTAAAAAAGTGTAAGCCAAGCAATTGTGTGGCTTCATTACTTACTCCCATCTGATGGCCTAAAACTTATTACTTTACAGGATATAGGATTTAGTGATTGCAGAATTGAAGGTTGAACCAGTAACCCAGGAGGGTTACCCAGACAGCGGCATTAGGGACTGGCCATATCATCCATGACTGTCTATCCACTGTTTAAAATACATTTTATACAGGGTTATCATTTGTTTATACGTTTTAAAAATTGTACCTACTTACTCATTATTAATTTAACCCACAGAGGCTAAACAAATGGTATTAGGTAAAAATGTTTAGGTAATTGGGTCATTATGAGGTTTACAATTTCCCAAGATGCACATATATAGAGAGATGAGGACAGATCTGCACATTCATATACCTTGAGTTTATGAGAGAGAGAGAGAGGGAGGGAGAGAGAGGGAGAGAGAGAGTTTTATTTTGTAGTTTTTTTTAATAACTGATTTTACCTGTTCCAGTGTCTAGCACATAAGTGGAATGTTCTGAATTCACTGGACTTTTCATATAGTCAGGAAATTCATCTGAATTAAATGAGTTGTCTATAGAGAGAAAACATTAGATTAGTCAAAGTCAACAGCCCTTATATATAAATATATTTATGCATTATAGACAGTTGCCAGTAGCTTTGCATTGTTGTGTACAGACTGCCAATTAAATTGATTGTGAAATAGGACAGTAAAAATCTACTTTTAATCAGTCAAATACACAAATTGATTCAATAAGTTGCACTCCCAAAGTTGTGTCTTTTCTTTCAGACCCAAGGTATAATTAGGTAATAAATACACATATACATATTAAACATACAAGGTTTAATCCAGGCTGCAAGGTATGAACAATGGTGTAGCTTTGCACTGCACATGGCCAGAACTAATGTGCACACGATTATTGCAATCCTTACTCAAACATAACTCACTGCAGGAACCATTGGGGGGAGAAGGGGAGGAGGGATGTAGTCAATGTACAGTAAGCGCATGGTCACACAAGTCAGCCTAATCTAGATCTGACTGTAGACAAAAGCACGCAAGCTATTGATGGCTGACATGCTATACTGAAGCATTGTGTTAGCATACCCTCTTTCTAACACAAATTTAAATGTATGGGAATGATGCTTCTGCATTGTGCTGCATGTTGGGAGTTTTAATCATATTTGTTTCCTAAATATATAAAATTCATAAAAAAAAATTAAAAATGAATCTATTAATAAATAACTATTTATTTAAAAACGTGATCAATGTAGACAAGCAAAATAGCAGAATCTTCACTTCATTTCCACAATAAAGTGAGTCTATCAGGAGTACAGAGGAAAATAGCTTCCAATCATTACAATAGGTCTTACTTTGTTTCTGATAAATATTTTATGCAATATCCTAGTGCACATATAAATTGATTTTTATATAAATACATTTGCATAATGTAGCTACAATCATTATAAGAACAATACATAAAATATGATTAGTGCAAAGAACAAATCATTTTTATGGGGAAAATTGAGTTTATTAGAAATACACTGGGCCACATTTACCTGGAACAGAAACTTGTATTATTTGATGATCTTCAGGCTCAAGTTTTATATGTTTTATTCCATTCTGCTTGTTTGAAGTTCCTAATAGATTAAAAGGAATAACTTTATTATAGCGACAAACAGGTAAAGTGATTACATAACATTATCCAAACAATGGGCTGGATCCAGACTTAAGAAGGAGCTTGAAATTAAGGGCCGTATTTAATTTGTTTACCGAAACTGGTCTTAAAGATCGCATATACGCAGTCTACATACCGAAAAGATACGTAGATTACGTAAAAAATTTACTACGCATGCGCAGTATACAGTTTCGGTAAACACCGGACATATATGCAATATGTCCGGTGGTCTGAATAAGGCCCTAAGAGAGGAAAGTTACTCCTGGGCTAAACCATGTTGATTTCAGGGGGAGTCATATTTAATCTGTTGTAAACATTATTAGTGTTGAGAGGTGATGTTTCCCATCCCAAGTCTAAATAACAGTGTGATAGTAAAGCTGGTCAGTATGAGTGTGCAGTAAGCAATTCAAAGATATATGCCTGCATGCAAAGAATACAATTAACTTGACTCCCCTTCAAATCAACATGGTTGTGCCCAGGTGTAACCTTGCTCTGTAAGGACCTGATTTACACTTAAGAATCTTCTTAAAATAAGAACTTAAAGTCTCTCCTGGGCAAAACCATGTTGATTGCAGGGGGAATTAATTTAATTGTATTCTTTGCATGCAGGGATATATCTTTGAATTGCTTACTGCACACAGATACTGACCAGCTTTACTATTA
Source organism: Limnodynastes dumerilii (assembly GCA_011038615.1). Lineage (NCBI taxonomy): Eukaryota > Metazoa > Chordata > Amphibia > Anura > Limnodynastidae > Limnodynastes > Limnodynastes dumerilii. The sequence goes on from WWET01001603.1 coordinate 165,876, forward strand.
CACTGTTATTTAGACTTGGGCTGGGAAATAACACCTCTCAACACTAGTACTGTTTGCAACAGATGAAATATGACTCCCTTGCAATAAACATGGTTTAGCCCAGGTGTGACTTTAAGTTCTTATTTTAAGAAGATTCTTAAGTGTGAATCAGGTCCTTAATCACAAACTCCTTAAATCTGGATCCAGCCCAATAAATGCCTCATGTTAATATTGTCCTGCCTAATACCTGTCTATTTAACCAGAATGTATACTAAAATATAACAGACCTGAGACAGCCTAAAATCAACCTTGGTACCGTCTTAATTACACCTAGAACTGAGGTCCATAAGTGTGTGAATTAAGATAGGAGGGTTTTGCAGCATGATATTTGCACAGAGCATTGAAGAGGAATTCAGTAAAGTAACTTGTGATTCTGTTTTGCATTTCATGATTATAGCAACACAATAAAGGACAGGATCGATGGGGAATTTACTGTATGGAGTGCTGCCAGTTGCACAAAAGTACATTGGATCTTGTCCTATTTTCCTTAATGAGGCAGAGCTTGTGCTGTCATGATGTACTTTGGTAGGGTACTATACATCATGGGCCAGATCCAGACCTACGCTAATGATACGCCCTTATGTGTAGGGTATTTACGCCAGTGTACCTATGAAGCACGCCCCTAGGCACTCCCCTTGTTCGTACATACTTTTGCCGTTTTACGCCTACCAAACCCTCCCCTAACTTTTCAAAGCATAACTGCTATCATCCGCAGTCTCCATGCGTAGTTACGACGCTAAGCACGCCCATACTGTACGATTTAAATGCCTCACCCCGCCCCCAAAGCATAATTACGGGTGTCGTATTGGCTGGCACGCCCCTTCATGCGTTGTTACGATGCTGTTATACTCAAGGCCCATACGCTCTGAGTTACATTGTGTAACATCTGCCACACACATGCACAGTAAGTACTACTGGGTGCTTTTACGCTCACGGCAAGCGTAAAATCACGGGCGGCCGTAGGTCTGGATCTGCCCCTTACGTATAAAATGAAAATGTTTGCACACAAAACACAGAGATGTTTAATAAGCAGGCCCCATAATTAGGATTACTTTGAGGCAGAGTTTTTCATTATGGTAGTTTGGAAATCATGTTTTAGTCATTTGCTAGGAAATACTGGCACATACCAATGCAATAAATGTGAATAAATATAACAAAGCTGTAGAATAAAAAGCACTCTCCAAAAAACAATGCAAAATAAAACTCTTATCTAGATTTACCTGGAGTACATTCATCAGATATGCCGCTTTTATCGGATCTGAAAAATATAAATGGATATTTATATGTATAGTTCAATTATGTCACGCAGTAATCTTTAAGTATTAGATAGAAAACGACAGAGGGGGGAGGATCTTTATTTCTATCATTTAATAAAGAGAGAAAGCTCTTAGCGTGTAATTGCTCATATATACGTACAGCTTTGCAAAAAGTTTAGTAGCAAGTCAGAGTTCATGAACCTTAGTGTTAGTTAATATAATTGTTTTATATGTCATAGTAATTGTAATAGTCTTGTCAAGTCTTTCTTTTGGCTGGATCTACCTTGCTCCATTAAACAATGGAAAGAAATAACTTAGAGCATCTCTAATTTCAGCACAGTTGGCCTGATTCAGACTTAAGAAGGTGCTTAAAATAAGAGAGGAAAGTCACTCCTGGGCTAAACCATGTAGATTGCAGGGGGAGTCAAGTTAATTGTATTCTTTGCATGCAGGGATATCTCTTGAATTGCTTTCTGCACACAGCTACTGACCAGCTTTACTATCACACTGTTATTTAGACTTGGGCTGGGAAACATCACCTCTCAACTCTAATACTGTTTGCAACAGATGAAATATAACTCCCCTGCAATCAACATGGTTTAGCCCAGGAGTGACTTTCCTATCTTATTTTAAGAACTTGAATCAGGCCCAGTGTCTTCTCACCTAATGACACTGAACAGTGTTATCTGAAAATCAGAGATTACTGAAAATTGTATGTAAATTCCCAATTTACACAAATCATTGCTTTTGGAGACCAGGTCTAAACACAGACACGTGATATTGTAGTGTTCAGAGAGAAGGAGTTTAGTCGATAAGACTAAATAAGGCAGAAAAGCGAACGTACACAGACAAATCACTTCTAAAGATAAGCGCAGTCTACATAAATGCCACATACAAATTATATAAATATATATATACATGTAGATTGCAAACTTGAACACTCACCGGCTCCCATGAGACGACCCAATCATGTCTGCTACTCTTTGAGTGTCTCCACAGCCTTCCTCTCCAAGGCAGTTCCAGTCTGAGTTTGATGTTTCTTTGGTAAATTTAGCACCTGGTTATGGTTATATGTCCAATTTCTTAATTCAGAACAATTTACATTTCAAACTAGCATGATCTATGTGTAATTTGCTTTAGAAAACAAATATACATAGCAATCACTGTGTTACCCTATCTACAGGTAGCATGCAAGCGGATAGAGACAAATGGTCTGCCTAACTGAGAAACCACTTACAGCCCATTAAAAGAGATTGTAGTGTCTGTGACTGAGTTCTGCGATTGTATGACTGTATCTATACTCTCTTACATAATATTATCAAATAAATCCATGCACTATTATTCACAGCAATGCTGGGAAAATGATCTAAATACAAGTATAACAGTAAGGTTATGGGTCAAATCATGGACATGCATAATAAGATAAGAGCGGAAGTAGTTGTTTACTAGCTGGTATCTTCTTTAAAGCTATGGCAAAGATTACTTACCTTCAAAAATTCTCTGGTCAAACATACTGCAAGAAGAAGAGAAGTTTATATTAATAAGATCAAGCTAAGCTTTTTAGTGATATCACATCACTTTACTGCACTGCGTTACCTTTTAATTTTAAAATGGATATTATGCCGTTCTTCCAGAATTCTCTTGAGTTTCGGTACTCCATAAGTGCACGGTCGTTTAAAGGGGATTTTATCAGGTATACCTATTATCTCCACTGCTTCTGGATGACAAGCGATCTTTCGATATGGCACTGGTACCATGTGGTCAAGGCCTAACGCTTCAGCTAGAATAGAAAAACTGCATGAGTGACAATAAGCAGACTGCTTTCAGTGGCTAATCAATATCAATTTAGGGGACTAGGTACTTTTAAGCTCAGTATATACAGGAGATAATGAAGGAGAAGTGGCAGCAGCATTTCCACAACATCTGGCAATTGAGAAAATTCTCAACCTAGAGTTACAAAAATTGGAATTTTTTCATCTGATCAATTTGAACAAGATATCAGATTGCTCCCCATTTTTAAGAGGTTTTGTCGTACGGTTACATAACTTTCCAGCTTACTCCTTTAAAGACAGCAGAAGTAAATGGTTAGGGCCAAACGCAATAGATTGTATTAAACACGTTCTTAGAGATTTCAGAGAAAACAGGTTGTCATTTTAAAGTAATCTTTGTTAGACAAATTCTCTAGTTGTTTACATTCAGTGCACATTAGGAGTACTTAGTGATGCTTTAAGTAATGCACCAGCTATCTTCCAGTACTTGGGAAATGATATCATCTGAGATGTTTTAGACAGTTCTGGGGTAATGTAATTGGATTACACAGACAACACTTAAGCTGGCCCCACACTAACGTGTTTTTTGTTCCCAGCAATGACAATTTTACCCTGGAGAGGGAAGGGCTGCCGAGATTGACAGGAGGCTCTTGCAGATGATTGGCTGCACAGACCTCCTGTCATTCTCAACACTGGTATCAGGAGTTTGAGCACAATATATTTAAAAAATGTTGTAAATATATAATGATCATCTTTATTATTGTGTAACACTTCTGTGAATGTATCATAGTAGTTGGGCCTAACCAATTAAGACCTAATTGTAGAACGTTTATTGAATGTCATAAATGCAATTTTGCAACACAGCAACTTCCTTTTGCTTACAAATGTATAATATAAAATGAGTTCTTTATTGTTTATTTATTACATATAGTGCACATTTATGAGTGGTAATGTGACTAGCACTCACCATATCTGCTGTTAAACAGGATTTGTACACACTCCCTGAGGGTATTGATATCCTCTGTTTCTTTAATGAAATTGTCCCATTTCTCTACCAAGACAAGATAAAATATGCACTGTTAAAATACACAACCTTTTACAAATACTCCAGTATATAATATCTAAAAAAAAAACATTTTATTTTCATAAATATTTAAGGTTACCAATATATATACACTAAAGACCTAAGAATCAGCTTACCGAAAACTAAACAGTAATTTGTGTAATAATTTTCTTTGCTTACTAATACATATACCCCTGTGTGTACAATAAATAGAGGTAAATATTACACTTACCTGTTTTATCATGCACTATTGAAAATAGCACCCGTTTCGAGGCTTGGATATTTTGTCGGAGGTTGTTACTTGCTGTAGATGATTGCTGCCCTGCAGTCAGGGAAGAAAGCTGAAATTTAGTATTGACGGGAACTTATTACAAAGCAGATCAAAGCCACATTTATTTATATAGACTAATAGGTTGGTGTTTTCCAGATAACTCTACCTAGGGTACATTGTTTTTAATGTATACATATCATGTATTACATAATAATAGGTTGTCAGCACTTGCTGTTTTGGAAGGTAGTGGAATTTGATAGGAAGAGCAAAACAGTACTATGCCCCATGTGACCAAATAGAAATCATCAATGGTAAAGATGTGCCTGTGCTAACTGGCTGATGATTGGTTTCTTTATAGGCACCGGTGTTTCCTCTGCTTTGTTCAGTTAGTGCTGATGGATAAATAAAGCTTGTGTGAATTGTAGGGGCAGCAGAAAAGCTCAAATGTTTTACAGACATTTACAGACTCTGTTGAAAATTTATTTTTTAAAACCTTCAAAACCTCTACAGTATGTCACCAGTCTATAGACAGAGCATGATATAAACATGGCCTTGACAGGACTCTGGTTTCAGGGAGACAAAACTGCGACTATATTTTAAATGTTCATTTTGAACTTTGAAATAAATAAATTGATTATATTTTATACTCCAATGGAAGATAAATGTCTGAACCATTACCCATTGCACTACAATTATATTTATAATAATCATTGTTAATATATGGAATACTACCTCCATACAATACAAGATATTCCAAAAAGACGTGCCATGGGGTGTCCTTCGGAGGTGGTGGAGGTGTTAATGTTCTATCTAGAGGAAGGAATTCTTCTATCCCCATTTCTAGCTCAATTTTTTATTTCATTCTGATTTTATTCTGCTGTTCAAGTAATGTGAAAATATTCTACTGCCTGAAATATGACTGTCCTTACCGGAACATTCTGAAAAGTCCTGATTGTGCTCTCCTGCTGACTTGTGAGGTAGTACATCACTGGCTGCGTTGTGTCCGGGCACACTTGAGTTAGCCTCCTGCTTTAGCTCCACACAATGCTGGCTGGGTAGAGAGACGTTGTACATGTAGTTTAGTACACTGGATGGATTCTCGTGGTTTGATGATTTGGAGGCTTTGGGACTTGGACCTGTTTCTGGAACAGCTTTTGTTATGGCACTGGTGCAATTGAACTCGGGACAAGATTTAGAATTTCCACTGGGTTCTTCATTTGCTCTAAAACAGAAGAAATGACACTGATAAGTAGTTGTAAAAATGATACCGTGCTTGCAATTATGGACCGGATTCACACTTGGACTGGTTAAGTAGAAAGAGACGTTTCTAAGAAGTGGGTTGGGGAAGGATGTAAAGAAGACAGGGAGGGCGCGGTTGAAGGAAAATATGCACAGTTACTTAAAGTAGCCTATGGCACTCTTAAGTGGCATTAGGCTCCTAAAAACGGGGAAAGGTTGTGGTGCTGGATGGGTGAGTTAGGTGCGGCTCTGGTCTTACCTAACTCACTCTTAAGTCCGAATATGGTCCTATGTTCTTAAGTATACACATACATGCCAACAACTGTAGTTAAAAAGTATAAATACAGTGCAGTGGAAGCTAGTTTTTGCATAATCAATTTGAGTATTTGATTGGGGGTTTTTGTTGGGGGGAAAGGGGTCAGTGTTGGTTCTTTTAAATTATCATCTGAACTCAGCAAGAAGCATCTAAACACAAGTGCAGTGAATAGGTTCATTTCTATAGTGCAAAATATATTAATTAAAATCCATGCACAAACATGGGCTATTCTTAGTTGGCACATAAACTAAGTACCAATTTTATACAACACTTTTATAAATGCAATGTGAATAAAAAAAAGTCTTAACAGGTCATATTCTTAGGTAAATAGATAGCGATAAAAATCAATGCTGAAAAAGCAGAGAAATTATAGCACTTATCCAGCAAAGCAATTAGCCCTCTTGATCAAGTATTTTTCTTATAACTATGCAGGCAATGACCTTAACATTCAGATATCAGGCCACACAGCACAGTATATAAGCAACATGTGGTTGCACCAGTGTCTGTCTTTATTAAAACTAATTGTACTAAAGTAAAGCATTTATGAGAACTTAAGTCCCTGATCTAAGAGGACTGGATCAGAGAATCAGTTACGTAGATACTTGGTTGCATAGGGAGAGGAATTAGTAGCAGAAAGAGAGAAGTAGTGATGCCCCTTTACAGATCGTTGGTACGACCTCACCTAGAATACTGTGTTCAGTTCTGGAGGCTATATCTCCAGAAAGATATAAATACATTAGAGACTGTGCAAAGAAGAGCAACTAAAATGGTCTATGGCCTGTGTAACAAATCATACCAAGAAAGGCTAGAGGAACTAAACATGTATAGCTTGGAGCAGAGAAGGGAGGGGGGATATGATAGCAGCTTTCAAATACAACAAGGGTTGTGACCTGATAGAGGAGGGTAGCATTTTTCAAAGGAAGAGGTGTAATAGAACACAAGGGCATGGATATAAACTGGAGGGTGGTAGATTCAAAGGAAATGTGCGGAAAAATTACTTCACTGAAAGGGTGATAGATAAGTGGAATAGCCTCCTATCTGAGGTGGTTGAGGCTAACACAGTAGAACAGTTTTAACATGCTTGGGATAAATATAAGGATATCCTAAATCTCAAACTAAATTGAGGGAAAATAGGGTCTAGGGTCAGTATAGTTCTAAATAAACAACTGGCGAGACCGGATGGGCCATGTGGCTCTTATCTGCCGTCACTTTCACTTTCTATGATACAAGTGATATATATATATATATAACATCTTACCTTTTCAGTTTAAATCGGATATGGTGACTGTGCTCTAGTATAAGCATTAGGCTTTTTAGGTTATATTCAGAAGGCTTTTGGAAGTGGACTCCATCAGGTAATCCAAGCACCACCAATGAACCATTATTCTTTATAATCTTCTCATACGGCACAGGAACAACATTAGACACGCCTAAAGCCTCACCTATATCAAAGCAAAACTTTGTTACAACACATGTTGTGGATAGCCACATGGAATATATGGAACAGATAACTAATTCAACATGGTTAAGGATTTGTTTTGCTTTATATAGAATTATTTTATTTCCATGAAGTCCAATTTCTCTGTGCATACTTGACAGCAGTCTGCCAATATAACAATTTATAGGAGAAATACAAAAAACAGAGACGCTACAAAGCATTTGCATTGCTGTGCACAACATAAACGCTACATTGCTGACATATGTCCAGAAGCATAAGTAGCTTGGGGTAAATATGAACCTGTAGTAGGTCGTATTCTGTGGCTCTTGTTGGCCCAGCTCCTTCATTCTTCCGTCAATTGGCAAGAGATTCAATGCCGCTAGCACTATATTTTATACATATATTAGCTGACGTAAGGGAGTGAACTGAATCCTCTCTAGTACCCAAACTGTTCTGTACAATTATACATTTATTACTGATCTTCATGAAAATTTTAATTGCTTGACGTTTTATTTATCACTAATGATGTTCTTTCTTTAATGTTAAAACACAACCTATTAAGCCAAGGAAAGGAAAAGTATCCAGCCACTTTACAGATGGGCTCAATATTATAAATGCAGGTCAAGACTAGCTTTAAATCACATATTCATTGCTGACATTAGGGAATATACACACAGATTAAGTGCATATAGAACAACATGTAGCCAAGTACAGAATTAGATTTTAAAAAACCCAGCATCTGTAAAAGGAATATACCTGGAAATAATTTAACAATAATTGAACATTTTATATACTCATAATGGGTAACTTCATTATTCAATATTATAAACATACCAAAAATATATTTTAAAAAGTCTAGGAGTTGATCAAAATGGAACTGATCCAATCATGTTAACATCAATAACAGTATATTATCAACGTTATGAGCCTTAAATCTGACATGAAATGCTAGAGGTGTCATGAAGTTTATATATCAAAGAGACTATAGCAAACATTTTCTTAAACAGTCAAAAAAGTCAATATACAAAAATATTAAAAGACAGATGTTTAATGTTTTGCTGTGCAGAACTGATACTATAAAATACAAGCAGACTACCTTTCTTTTGCCAAAAAGAAGATTGCTAGGTTGCACGTTTTAGCAAAAAAAAAAAATACCCTTTAAAAATAATATTCAGATTTATTCGTAATTAGAATCTTTTGGGAAAAATTCAGTATTTGATAAAAAGTTACTAGACGTGTAGATACGGAATTGTTGCAAAGTGCAACGATTCCTGATTATTATAGTAGCAGCAGGTGATATGCACTCAACATTCAATGCATTCTGGAGGTCCAGTACATTGCATCTAACCGATCAACCCCATTATATTAACCAACAAATGTATCCTGTTATTTACTATTATTATTAATAATAATAATCAGTTTTCCTTCTTACTATAAAGTACATCAAAGACCTCCTCGACCATCTTCCTGAGGAGATAAATATCGGAGTTGGGGCTTGGTGAGACACGCTGGACATTCTGGATACAATCCCTGTTTCTTCTTTCATCGTCAATACCCTGATCCTTTCTATGGGCACCCACTGTAAACAATTAGAGAAAATGGAAATGATTGGACAGGACACATCACAGCTTAATACACAGACACTAGATGTGATAAATCATAGGCATCTGCATATGCATGAGTAATGCAAAATAAGATAAGATGCAATGATTAATAGCTAAAATAGCACCGTAGATCTAGCAAGAGTAATAAATACTACATCTAGTGCCACCCTTTAGAATTTATCAGTAATTCTCTTTCATTGACTGGAAAGACACTGTATACTGCAGCATCTATTTCACTTGGATGCATATTAAAGTACTGTGAAATGACCGTGCCACTGATAAACTAGTAATAGTCAGATTGAGAAAGACACAAAAGTCCAGGTGTTGCTCAAAGTCAGATTCTAGCTATCAATTTCTAGAATGTAGTAGATATATGATAGCTAGATTGTAATCAATTGCTATGGGCAATGCCTGCAAGCTTTATACTCTGCCCTTCAGGCTTCACATCAGATACAGAGAAGAGCGGATTTGGTAGCAGAAATGGTGTGTAACATCTGAAGGGCGCATGCTGTCTTCTCTTCAGTCACCCCACTTAAGCACACAGTACTAAAGCCAGATGCAGTGAATTGTAGTTGAATAAGACTAAACCTCTGCTGAATTGCAGCCTGGCAAGTACTGCCACATTTCTGATAATGCAGGAAATGGAAACCCAGAGCTTAACTCTGATTACCTAATAGAATAATCTGCCAACAAATGTAAGGATCTCTTCTTAAATTAGAACACTTGTGGGTAACAAAAGTTTCCCCCCACCCCATTTGAAATCTTTAGTAAAACTGAAGTTTACAAGCATATTACAATAATTATATAACAATATATGTGAACATTGTCATGGTAGACAGCACCCACAAGAAAATCAACCAAGAACAGTATGTATGTGTGTGGAGGGAAGGGGGGCTTTTAGCAGTAGTGCACCAACAGCAGTGGTCCTAACTAATATGTAGTATGCACAAGGCCAGTGCTACCACTAGGTAAGATTAGGCCCGTCTAGGGCACAAGGCCTGGAAGGAGGAGTTTGTGGCACAAGTATCTAGTAACACAGGGCTAACATAATGCACTAGCACTGCAGGGGGGAGCTGGCCTGTAGAGGCGCACTTCCCCTAAAATGTTTGCCCAGGAAGCCCAGAGAGCTAGCACTGGCTCTGAGTAGACATGAAGGACTGAGCAAGTGTATGACAATTTCAAAGATAAATAAAATCTTTATTTATAATATGTCTTTTGTGCCATGAAGTATTTGAACTCTGGTGCAGAGTTCAAAAGGTGATTCTTTTGTAAATATAATTGGAAACGCACTCTACCAATATTGTACATTGCACATGTTACTGCATAAGAAACAGAATCATTGTCATGCCATATTTTTTTAACATGATGTGCTGTACTAATATATCCCCATACCCCTTACTTATCCAATACAAGGTGACACCACAAATATACAGTTAACTTTGGACGCTATTCTTACAGGAGAAACATAAGATGAATGAGAGCCCATTGAAAAACACATAGGGGTCAGATGAGGTTTTAGGAAATAGAAACGTGTAGCATTGACAATTCATCAGCATGAAATATCTATTCCTATTAGAAATAACTTACCACAGAACTGCTGAAAATCTGTCTGCAGATCTTTTCGTGAGTTTAAATAAAATTTTCCCTTTTCAGTTCCAACTAAAAACGAGTTCTCTTCATGTACCGCTATGCAGGCCACTTCAGCATTAAGTTTGGAGAGTGCAGTGCACTGGAGAGATGAAAGAAACAGCACAGTTCAGGTACTTCTTATTTGATCTGTACATGTGAAATGCCATAAGACTGAAAGACGCTATTGCAAGAAGAAGCCATTATAATGCAAAGTAGTATCCAAACCTTCATCATCACAAAACTGTTTACTATTAACATTGTTGTGTTCTATGTGTGTGTATAGTTCACTTATGTAGGACTTACCATAGAATCTAAGGCAGATACAAGACTTGTGATAATTTCATCTTTTCCACTATGAACTGTGGAAATCCTTATATCAGGTCTGGAGTTGTTTAAGGGTCCTTCATATTGTTTTCCTGCCAGTGCCATATTCTTCTAAAATGGAAACGTTAGAGTTAATAGACATATTTCCAAACAATTTACTCTATCAAAGTACCAAAAATGGAAATAGAAGGATTTTTATACATCAACAGAGCATGTGAACCTCTTGGGCCAGATTTACTAAGCTGCAGGTTTGGTAAAGAAGAGATGTTGCCCATAGCAACTACTCAGATTCTAGCTCTCACTTTCCTATTACATTCTAGAATGTCAGCTAGAATCTGATTGGTTGCTATGGGCAACATCTCCACTTTAACAAACCCGCAGCTTAGTAAATCTTGCTCCTTGTAGGCAAAATACTGTACACTCATCCAAGATGAGAAAGGGAACATTGGGCTGAGATAAGTAATCTGAGCAAGGACGTGTCATGCAATACAGGAGGAACCACGTTGTTAATGGTGACAGGCCGAATCCACAGATAATACCATGAGTCTATTTACACAAGCATGTGCCCTCCAGATGTTACTTTAGTTTTCCTAATGTAACTTCCATCAGAACTAAGTTCTATACGATGGTATAGACATAGAAAGGGGCTGTGCTTCCCCTTCACACACTAAGTTGGGTGGGGGGAAGCATTTAAATTTTACAGTGTGGGTGTGATCACCCACTTACCAGTGGATCAGCGGCCGGACAGACCACGTTATGCATGAGAGAGAGGAGTGACGGGGACACCCCATACAGATGGAAAAAAGTGTGGATCAGATCCGATATGCCTACACCCACAAATACATTTTATTCAATTATAGAGAAGGAACAAGAATAAAATTGTTTGTTTATATTCAAATACTGGATAAGGTAAGTAATATATGTCTATGGAGAAAAAGAGTTCCCTATCTTACCCAACAAACAATATATTATTTTATCATTTTATTACCCTGTACATTCATTATTATGGCTGGGGGAAAAGAACGTATTTTTACAAGTAGCTGTAATATGTTTGGTGTACTATGAATGCATTTGCCTAGGAATCCTAGGAGCTGAAGTTGAGTTTGCATCTTACACAGACCTCTGTTCATGCCCAGTCTGGAACAATGCACAGGATCTGACTGAACCGTATTGTAAATAAGAAAACCTCCATCTAGATCAGGCCCCATACAAAGGCCCAAGAAGGGTTGAGGCAGTTCCTGGGATCCTATATCCTGTGAAACAATTGGGGCGATCAGTCTATTATTATAAACAGTGCTCAGCTCTTACAGCAACTGCAGCTACGCTGTCTTTTAGAAGGCTGGAAGGGGGAGGGCAGCACCAGTGGATTACTACCCATCCAGAGTTCTGCTGCCAGAGTGACAATGTGACAGCAAAATGCAGCTTCAAATTTCCAGTGATGGGTCATTTACCTCACTGTGACCACAAAACATTTTCATATTATCAACTAATAAATACAAATACTATATATATGAATGTGTTAATGACATAAGGTACACCAAGGTAAAGTCTATTTGATTAAACTAGAAGTGATCAGAAACACTAGACACCACGGCCTGATAAACATCATTTTGTGAGCAATCAATGTGTAGAAACCTGCTGACATGTAACCAGATTTTACTGCAGCCCCTGCTCAGTAACCCTGTCAAGTAAATCTCATTATAGGAAGATCTATATTGAATCAGTGTGTTTGGAGGAGTGTGTGGGGGGGGAGTATGACTTTCATCAATTTGAAGGCCAAGGAAAGATTGAACAAAACAATGACTCTGTTGCTGTTTATTCATTTAGTGCCAACAATTAGCCAACCTGTATGTTTTTGAGCATGGAAAGATAGTCCTTTCAGAATGACCAGATATTCCCAACAGCCACAATTTCCTTTTTTGTGTATTAGTATTTAGAATTATTTGACACTCAACGCATCCCGATACTATGACGACTGGACAGGTTAGTGCAGAGGAGAGGAGGTATTTTAGTAGGGTAGTTTTAGGGTTAGGCTGCAGAGAGGGGATGGATGGGAGAAGGTGAGACTTAGGGTTAGGCTGCGGGGAAGGGAGTCTTAGGGTTAGGCTGTGGGGAAAGGAGTCTAATAAGATTTAGCATAAGGGTTGGGGAAATAGGGAGCGGCTCTTACATGTCTGCAGAGGGTCAGGTAGTTTCTATGCAGCTCCGTGTTAGCTAATAGGGCGCCGAAAGCGGCCCTTTCGAAAAAGGGCCATTCTCAGCGGCGAACCACACCCTGTACATACACAGCATGTACATAATAAGGCTCCAACAAGCTCCAGATTCTATATCTACAAAAAAAAGTACTCTGAATGGCACTTTATCCATTTTATCTTTGGTTTGAAAACATCTGGAACGCCCCTCTAAGATTCATCTGCTCAGTTTCCTCCCCTCCCCACTATTGCTGCTACATGGGATGCTAAGAGCTGCAAGCCTCTATCAATATTACAATGGAAAATGATTATTTGGAGAGGGGTGCTTAATATATGAGATGCATGTCTAAAAGATACTTAGTTTGCTAATTAAAGATCAAATAAACAAAAGTGCAAACAAAAAACAAAGGAGCATAAATGATTGATTTGATTTAACACCTATTGCAGTAGCCCACAATAGTAATAATAAAAAAATCAATATTAGCAAATTTAGGGTATTTCTCTTTTTACACTCAATTTGTAGGTTGCTGCTTGTCAACCTGAATAAAATAACAGCAAAACCATTAAGAACTTTAATAGGAAATCACTTAAATAATGTTATAATAAATGTATATAATTTAAGGTATTATTTTAAGAAGTAATAAATTACAATATCTGCTGTTTAATCCTTACATTCTAGGTTACTATGTTGTATTAAACAATATATTTACAGAACTGTGGTATAGCTGACTAGCTATTATTTACCAAGACTGAGCTGAAGAAAAAAAAAATCGCAATCCTAATTCCTGGGCCCCTGGTGCCTATGGCAACCGCCTTTGGTCTCCTTGGAAACTAATCTCAAGGTATTTGAACAATGTTAAGGGGTGTTTAATTTTCCAAATGTCTAAAATCTTTCCCCAGATCCATGTTAGTAGTTGCAAACCTGCATACATCAATTAACATAAAGACACTTTTTAGACATGATTTAGACATGATTTTAAAATGTTCTGTTGTGTAGTAGGAAGGAACAAATACATCTTATTTTTTATTGATTCCTTCCGGTAAACATGAATTAAGACAAAATTAATTCTCAGTACATACAAAGGAACACTTTTATGTCTTTGCACGGTAAAGTAAAAGGTTTTAATTATAGCATAACATAAAATACTTGACAAAGACAATTTCAATAACAGTAATAAAATCAATAATAGAAAATTCTCAAGTTCTAAAAGGTGATTACAGTATATAATTAATTATTTTACTTTATATATATTTTTTATTACAATACTGTTATTTTATTACTTAGCGTTTTATTCTTGTAAAATATGAGTGTTTCTAAAATAATAATATATATGAGTTTGATAACATTGGACCGGATCCAGATTTAGTATCGTCAGGGATTTACGCACGCAAGGTGTGTAAATCACCTGACTGAACCGGAGGACGCATGCGCCCTCCAGATGTTACGCTAGGATTACTATAGTATCCAATGCGTGCAAATGGGCTGTGCTTCCCTTCGTCCCGCTATAGCGGGCGGGGGGAAGCATGTAAAGTGTACAGTGTAGGAGGGGGCTCCCACACTGTAGCAGATCAGCGGTCGTACGGACCGCTGATCCGCCCGTCACATTTAAGGCAGGCTTATGGCTCCATTTCTGTATCGCCCCTCCATTTTAAGTGTGGATAGTGCATAAATGTTAAGGCAGGGTCTTGGAAGCATAACTCCAGACAAGTTAGGGGAGTGGTTTCAACAGTATGGAGTTTAGGATACAGCCTCAGGTCTCCTCTGATGCTGCAGTCTGACCAGCAGAGGTATTGATCTGGTTCAATGTGTTGTTTTGATTAGGGAAAAAAACATGAAGCGTTATTAGGTGATCGTATGAGGTTAAATTTTACTTTTACAACCGACATTTCTCCTTACTTTAGCCTGAGTAATGTTTTGATAGTGTACAGCCTCTATGTATTGATATGTATTTCTGTAACCCTTATATGTATAATGGCAAACTGTTTTCTTAACTTTTCAACTGTGTAACTTAAACCTGGGTAACTGGATCTCATGAAATTACTTCTGGAGACTTATTCAGGAAATCTAGCACAGCTAATATCATCCGCAATGATTATGTCCCTTTGTTCTTGTCTGTTATATGTGTTGTCATCAGTTATTTGGCCAAGTCAGTGGTGGTATCAGAGTGAGAGAAACCCAAACCCTATCCGTAACATCCATAACCAAAGAAAAAATCTTAGCTCTGGTACATCCAGGCTAAGAGAAGCTGAACCATTTTAGTGCACAAACCACAATCCCAGGTTAGAATTTAGCTCTTATTCCATATTTTAAAAAATGAAAGTATCTAAAAGACAGTTAAGCAAAATATTTATAATTAATGACTAGGACTGTATTCAGAATTAAGAACGTCAGGTAACTTACGCACGCACAATGCGTAAGTGGAGTGATTTCTATTCAGGGCGCATGTGCAGACCATGGAGATACGAAGCGTAATTGGAAAGATGCGTAAGTAATTTCCGTACGTCAAAAAATGCGTATGAACATAAAAGATCGGACAGATTATTAATTAGTAGGTGTCAATCGGAATGTAAATAGCAAAAAATAGGCGTGGTAATGCAGTAGACATGCGGTTGTATTTGCGAACGTTTAACTTCTGACACATATACGCACGCTAATGATAAGGTTGCTTTCACACCACGGAAGTGTTCCGAAATGTATTCATTTTGCAAAATGTACTTATTTTGTATTAACGTACGGATCTATTACGAACGCACGGAAAATCTTCTTAAATCTGAATCCGGTCCAGCAGCCTTATCATTAGTGTGCGTATATGTGACGGAAGTTAAACGTTCGCAAACACAACCGCACGTGTACTGCATTACCACACCTATTTTTTGCTATTTACATTCCAATTGACGTCTACTAATTAATAATCGATCTATTATGTTCGTACGCATTTTTAGACGTACGGAAATTACTTACGCATCATTCCAATTACTCTTCCTATCTCCATGGTCTGCACATGTGCCCTGAATAGAAATCACTCCACTTACGCATTTTGCGTGCGTAAATTACCAGACGTTCTTAATTCTGAATACGGTCCCAAGTTAGTTAGTTAGTTAGGGCCGTATTCAAAGATTCGTTTTTTTAAAGTATGCAATTATAAGCACGCACGTAGCAAGGCAACACCCAGGACACTCCCCTCTCCCAGCCGTGCAATCGTTGACTTACATCTCACTCTGATCTTTAAGTGTGTACTTATGTGCGTATATGTCTTCCAGGCGTGCGATTTAGTATAGTCGCGCCCTCAAGCGTTCATTTAAATGCCTCCCCCCACCCACTTTCATGTACATTTGCAAGGACAAATTTCTACGCCGCCCCTCCGTACATATGTCCCCAAGTGCGATTCACATGTTCTTGCCTAAAGCAATTACGTGCGTATATTCAACGTAACTTGCGTAAATAAAGTTACTACGCATGCGCAGTTAAAATGTACCTAGATACTCACGCAACCCCACGTGAAAACGGATCTGTGAATACGGTCCTTAATTAGTATCTCCAATACTACTGAATATAAATATTATTGCATAGTGCATGTATGACATGGACTGATTAGTGCTGACAAAATGAGCCAAAAATGCTTCCAATTGATAATCATTCAGAATTCCTGTTTAGATCAGTGTATGGCGATGGAGACAGAGCCCTGTTTATTGGGTAGTGTGTGTGCATAGCACTTCGGCCTCTAGGATATTTCATAATGTAGCCAGCAGTACACATATAATAGTGTAATGCTGCCTCTGAATTTTAGTGCCGCTGTAGATTCCAGAAAGACAGTGTGCAGAAGGTACCTAGATCTGGTATGGTAACAAGTGGGCTAGACAGCAAGGGAAACTACAATGTATATCATATTGTAGGAAATTCAACAATTGCCTCACGTACAGACAAAGCAGCAAATGCAAGAAAGGGTATGTTTAAGAGAGAGAGAGAGAGAAGGTGCTAGAGAGGTGGATATTCTAATAAATGAGTATAACAAAGCTTATCTACATTATGTAAAGGAAGGGGAACACCAATGCACCACCCAAACCATAGAGAGAAACAAGGGATAAACAAGAAACATTCGCCTGACTTATATAATAAAAGAATCATGGTTGTAACGTGGGCTATTTTTGCATGTAAATAGTACAAGTTATAAATTGATAAACCTGTCCCATACTCAAACACTGTCCATTACATGACCCATGGTAGTGTCCCTGGTGTTCATTATATGGTACACGTTAGAATAAAAAGAGATCATGACACCAAACCCATGAAGCCTGTCAGCTATATAACAGAGCATACTAAAGCACTTGGTTCTGACTAAGCCATTACCACATATATTTGATCCACATATAAACTTGAGAGAACATATACAAAAATATATAATTGATTTCCTGATACTGGACCGTATTCACAGATCCGGGTGAAAGAAGTGGGAGGGATTTAGATTATCTGGAAATGGAAGGGGGGAGACAGAGAGAGGCAATGTCCGTGCGGACGCATAGTTAAGGTAGCCCTATGGCACTCGTAATTAGCTCACCCGGACCTTATCTCTCCGTGCAATGTCCGCGGCTAATCTTAAGCCCTCCCACCTCCCTCTTCTACCTAGGCACGCCCCGAGGTGGCACTACTTAAAATACTCCATGCAGTATTTAAAGATCGCACAGAGGCAATCTGCATATCGAACTGGTACGTTTATTGCATAAAGGACCTACCACGCGTCTGCTTCTTAGGTGTGAATATGGTCCACTATCACAAGTCCTGGGAATGCTAGATGAAATGCAATCTTGCATAAAATTTTGTAGAATTTTATTTACTAATTTCTACAATTCCTTTACCACATTTACAACTTATACCTTACTTAGAATAATAAAGGCGACCTCCCTACCTTGAGAATGCATGCCTTTCCTGGATTTACAAATAGCTCATGTCTGGAACATGCACACATTCTATACAGAAGTCCTGCTGGAGATGCCTCAGCTCCATGGACTCCATTTTACACATATGGTCGGGCTGCCCAATATTACAGAGGTTTTGGACCTCGGTTATCAGGCTCTATGGAACAATCATGGGAGGGAGGGGGAGGGAGCAAATCCCAAACAGCTCACTCTTTATTTTCCCCTCAACCAGTCCTCTTCTACTCTCTACCTACAAGTAATCATTCCAGCGTCACCTTAATGTTGCCAAGGCAGTCATTCCAGTCAGACAGAAATCCTGCCTCCCACCTACGATCATAACATCAGCGACATCATCTAAGAAACGTTTAGGAACACATGTCTTTTTGGGCTACAATTTAATTCTTCCTTAAATCATTACTATAACAGTAAGAACTTGCAGCCCTAAGTTATAAACCACTTGTAGTGTATTTATAAAACAACCGTCTTGCTTGTAATTATTATTATAATTATTATTATTATTAACGTTTATTTATAAGGCACCACACAGTATCCGCAGCGCCATATTGTATGTGTGCAAAACCATTCATTCTAAGGGCCCGATTCAATTGCCGGCGAAGTTTTCAAAAACTTTGCGTCGGTAAAAATACGACGCCTTCGCCGGCAATTGAGCGATAAAAATTCGCCCATTCAATTATTTTTTTACCGCTCCGCTAAAACAGCAGCCAGCGGTAAAAAAATAACCAGAGAAAAAAAAAAATCTCTCTGTTAA
>WWET01001603.1:200802-211541 GCA_011038615.1 Limnodynastes dumerilii
GCTGCCCCGGCAATATCCCGGGTCTGTGAACCCGGGATATTGCCGGGGCGGCGATCTGAAAGCGGTATTAAATTGCTATTATAAATAAGTCACATTTTCATTTTGCAATTAAAGAGCTGACTTATGGAAAGGCAAAGTATATGTTGACCCAAGGAAACAGAGACAATAGCCATAATACTTAACTACTATATATGCAAATCTAAATAAAACATAAAGAACATTACGGAATATATTTCATCTTCTTCTTTTAGACCTGTTAAATAATTTCCGATATCTATGACATTTGTAAAGTTATGTATATGATGATGCAGGATAAAACTGTACAGCTGACAGATATATTAAAATCTAAATCTGGATGTCCGCATGTCACTCCTGTCTCTTGTGTGGACCTTAACCAATATCTGCATCCATAAAGCAACCTTACGTCTTTTGTACTGATCTGCATCCATCTGCGAGCATTGCCACCCACATTATCTGTTCTACATGCCCGTCCCTGCCCCCGTTGCGGGATTTAGGCATGCTGAATCCAAGGCACAGATCTTCTTTGTTCCGTTCACAAGGAAATTCGTATAGTCACATCTGGCACGCCCATGTGCAGTGCCAACAAAATGCCCCACTTACGCAAGCATCTTGCGGAAGTCAGGTGTCGTCGCAATATTGTATTCAGTCCAATGATACATTTTAGAATATCAGTATTAAGGTAGTTAATACATCACAATGTGTGAAGCCATGAATGAGGAGATAGTCGACACCCAAATAAAATATAGGACAATTCAATGGGAAATTATGTGCTTGATGGCTACTGTAATAGACAGGACTCGGGAGATATCCTGTCTATGGAGCGGATTCAGAGCTCCATGCGACTTACATGCACAATGAGCTCTGTCATTAAGCATGGAGGAGGGAAGTGCACAACCCTGGCACTCCCCTCCTTCTTATGGAGTTCTGGACACTTAAGTGCCAAGAGACTTGGTAAGTCCTCATCCGCACCTATCTATGAATCAGGGCCTATGCTCCCATCTGTGGGCCCAACTGAACACTCCAATAAGAGCCTGCAAGCATTGCATTTGCTGTAGATGTGCATGAAAAATCTGGAAGGCTGTATACAATTGTAAGCAGTTATAGCACGTTGCGTAAGGGCACAAAGCAGCTAAGTGTAATGCAGTTACATGGCCAAACACACAGCAAAGTGCAGGGTAGTAGTACAGTGTATAGCTAACAGTAAATGGAGGTTCTTATTATTGCCAGTACCTCTACCTGAATGTAAATGTCGCAAAATATTAGAAAACAATATTTAGAATTTTTATAAAAACGTGAACATCTGTTCTTCTTACTGCATGTAAATGATGTAACACATGCACAATATTTCAGCAGTGACTTTAAACTTTGTAATGTGTTTCGTATCCTCACACAAGGATATCAATGGGTCCCGGAACATCAGGCCCCCTTCACTTAGCTATGACATATAGCAGGTGCAGATATTGATGTGTTTGGTTTGGCTTTGGATTAGGAGCACGTGCTTGAGTGTGCCCTAGATGCACATTGACTATGTCCCTCCACCCCTTTCCTCCCATGACATGCCCCTCACAACGCAAGCCGCTGCAGTATGAGTTGCACTTGGATCTGAATTGCACATCATTGTGTGTTCTTTAGTTCTGAGCATGTGCAGTACAAACTTTCACTGAGAAACGCTATATGACCTTGTTTACACTGTAACCTCTGGATTAGCCCCTAAGGGCCAGATTTACTAAACTGGGAGAAAAGGAGAGTTGTTGCCCATAGCAACCAATCAGATTCTAGCTGACAATCTATAGTATGTAATAAGAAAGTGAGAGCTAGAATCTGATTGGTTGCTGAAGGCAACATCTCCCCTTTTATATCTCCCCTAGTATATCTGGCCCTAAGACTCCAACAAACCAGCAGTCTCCTTATTTCTGAATTTTTCCAAAAAATATATGGGGAGCTTTACCAAAAATTAGAAAGTGAGAGAAATATTCTGGAAACCATAACACGATTTACTTTTTTTTTGTTAAAGAAAAAAGTTTATTTTTTATTAAACTATTTAACAGAAGAACAATTACCAGAAAGCCTTTTGAATGAAGCAGATTCGGTCAAATGATCTACCTTTTTTTTAACAATAAGATCAAATAATAATATTAATAATAAGATCAAAAACTGCAGAAAAGTTTTGTGGGTAAGGGGGGATGTCTCACAATAGAATAAAAATATGACCAGTAAAATATGTTTATGCCAAGGTTGGCGCTCACCATGAAAAATTCATGCCCTCACAACTAGTTATTTCTCAACTGAAAACTGATCCTACCCTCAACTCCATCTTCCCCTCAGAACAGGATGGCTAAAACTTACATGCACCTGTACAAGCTCCTCGTCTGTTTCCTGCATTGAAGATGGGGTAGCAGCAGCAGCTAAATATTTTCCCACAAGATAAGACTTTGATCACTTGCAAGATAAAGATGTCCTTACTACAGTGACAGTTTGGCAACCAGAGTGCAGCTGACAAATGACTGAGTCTTCCTGCAGCTGCAGGGATGTGGACAAGAAGAGTCATTGGCACTAAAACCACAGTTAAAAACAAAAATAGTGCTGCACTGTACAGTTCAGGTCAGATAAAAGAAATAATGCTGTACTAGCCCAGCATCCTGGTGCCCCATGATTTCTCATCCTGGATGCCCATGTTTTTGTTGTTGTCATGACACAGTATGTTATTGAAGATAAATTTTATGGAGGAAGGTGTCAATTTGCGCAATACCTGCCCATTACAATATAAAAAAGTAAATAGCAAATGTTGTTCAATGATAATTATGGACTGGATCCTGAGTTTGACAATAAGACATTTAAAGAGATGATGATTCCTGTTCCAAGTCTAAATAACCATTTAAAAATAAAGCTGGTCAGTGTCTGTGTGCAATATGAAATAGCAAATATTCACCCTGTATGCAAAGAACAACATTCATTTAAGTTCCAATGGAAGTGAACATGCTTTTGCCCAGGTGTAACTTTTCACTTGATTTCTTCTTTTTTGCAAACTCTAGTTCCAGTCCTATAAATCACTAATGCATCGGATATCATACAGCATGCAAGGAGTTACCACCTGTGGACCATACCTTAATATCTCTGCCCCTTCCCATGTATAAAGGGGAAACTTATATAGGGCATAATGGCTGAAACACACCCTTTATGTAAAATTTAAATAGCTCTCCCCAGGGCTAGATTTACTAAACTACGGAAAAGGAAAAGTGGAGCTGTTGCTCTTAGCAACCAATGATATTCTAGCTATTCTAGCTGGGACGGATTCACAGATCATTACTCCAGCAGACTTCCATACGCTATGAAAGCCTGCTGAAAATTGGCATGCGCATTACCAATATTCCTGCATTGGAACACAACCAGTGCGGATATGCAGACATGCATACGAGATCCTGGTGGCAGATCCCTAATCCGCACATAGGACAGCAGAGGAGTTCCCGGCTCACCTGCATATGGGGTTGTGGATCAGCATTTGTAAGCTAGCCCCAGCTGCGTAGGCTAACGTTTGAATTTTACCATTAACTGTGGATAAGGTCCAGTATCTCTAAGTATTAATATGCATATTCTGTTTTTAGTTTCTGGGAAGCTCTAGTGGCAATTGGTCTCAAAATATTAATATCATGTATATAGTTGTCCACATGCAAAAAACACAAAATGAAAAAAGAAACATTTTGGAATATTATAGAGATCTTTTCCTCTCTGCTTCGTGACTTTATGCTATTCTCCCCTTCTCAGACAACAGCCAGCACCATAAACATCAGTGACTGAGGGAATTCACGTTTTCTCAGTATGATGGAGATCCCACAGGATTTATGTAACTAAAAGTCTGCCATAATGTTCTTAATTAATAAACAAGGAAACAAATAAAATGAGTGCCAATGAGCAATATTTTAAGAGGGTAAAATAATTGCTAAAATAATAGATTGCCCATATATGATAGCAGCTAGGACAGTAAATGGTAACTGGAAAAACAAAACATCAATCCATCAAATATGTAAAATATTAAAGGGTTACTTAGATGTCTAAAATGTTTGATATATAAACTATAATATCTATAACTATTTTCTAGATTGCTTTTTTTTTATGTTAACAAAGGTTTTTATATACTAAAACATACAAATGTAAACAACACCTGATAAATAATATTTACTATGAAATAGAATTTGAATACACTGACTGTTTTAACATAATAATATTTTCCATGCTAGTACCTTTGCTGTCCAAAATCCCTCTAAGGGACACTGTATCTTGCAGAACACACACATGTAACCAACTGCATTTATTAATTCACACTAGTTATTTTGTGAAGCCCTCCATAAGTATATGGCACTATGTAAATTAATTTAAAGCAGCAGCTGAATACCAACTAATGGGTGTGCAATCAATATTTTCTACAAGATAGACATACCTATCCTTCTGAAGTACAACAATAACAATAATAACCTATAAATATAAACATTATAATCGATACACATAGTGTTCCAAAAATTAGTAAAATTTGTACTGCAGAAAAAGAATCTTGTATCAACTTTCATGTGAACCATTTGTCAGATTTTAACACTGTAAAATAAATTAGCCTCATTACCTGTAAAATCCATGGACTTGCTGCATACATATGAAAGGGATCACTTTCTATCTAATCCTTAAAATAGTTCAGAATACATAGGATAGACTACACAACTGAGATTATAGAGCCCCAGGTTTATATAACATATTCCCATAATATTATGCACTTCACCATTCATGCATTTCTCCAGAGCATCCAATTACCTCCTCCACCTAGGAGATCAATTCCTATTCAAATCTACTCCTCTAAGGCCATAGCTCCTATTGAATTTCAAGTACTGAGGATATTCTCCACACTGAACAAAAAAGAAAAATAATCCATAGAATATATAACAAATAAGTAACAAATCAACAATATTTATACCACTTTCCCCAAAGCACAAAGCTCAAGTTTTGTTTATCCAATTTTCAAAGATAAACAGATCATCAGAAGTATGGTAAGTGCAAGTCAGTATAGAACAATACAGTGTATATATATATAATATATATATTTTTTAATTATATGTATTGTGATATAAAGCTATTACATTTCACTTCTTTTCGTCCTGTCCCTTTAATTGCCTGTACTGCATCTAATCGCAACTGAAATGTTCTTATTTGGTAATTTAAAGAAAAAAAAGATGACTGCAAAATAGTAGCTTCTGTCTTTAACTACTTCCTATGTGCTGCCTTGTTTTCTCTCTAATATGTTGTTCAGTGGTTAATGATACAAATAAATTCTTGTACTACTATACTGCTCCTTTTTTGTTTCTGCTAATGCATCTTTTATCCTTTCTTTTCTCTGCTGCCCTTTGTCTATCTTTTGCATTTTGTTTCTTCACCTTTCTCCTTTCTCTTACATTACTGGTCTCACATTGTTTTAAACGTTCTGCCACCCCTGACTCCTTCTTCCTTTCAATCTTTTCAATGCTTTATCTCTATCAATCATTTCAACATTGATGTTTATCTTTGGCTTCTTTCTAATTGAATTTCTTGCTCCCTACATTTGCACATCTGTTTCTTATTTTCTCTTTGACATCTTTGCCCCTTTTTCCACTGTCTTTCTGTCTGTGGGATCATCTGTAGATCCGGATAAACAGAGAAGTGAGTATCAAGCTTGTGATCCTATTCCCCACTCCCCATAACCAGGTGCTTCATTGCCCTGGGCCGAGCACTAGAATAATACATCTCTGGTGTGAGCCAGCTAGCATCCACTATTTTAAAGAATTTATATTCTAATATGTATTCTTTAGACTGCTTCCCCTAAGCCTTGGTACTTCTCACCTAGCTTCCTCATTAGTTACCCTCTGTCCTTTTACCTTTCTAATGTCCTGCTGTACATTCTCTATTTACCCATTCTTTTTTTAATCAGTTTTCAGCTCTTTCCTTCTGTCTCACTCTTTTTGTCATGTTTTGTCACCTTTTTATGGCAATGCATGTTTTGCCTGAATGTTAATAATCTAATCCCAGATTACCAAATCATTGTCCTTTAAGTAGGCTTCAAATCTCACATCAACATAACTTTTACTTTACATTAGTCTTTGAAATTTATTCACATTGTCAACCATGTTCTTTAAATAAGGGACTTCCTACTGAGGACATCATTCTCAAGAATGGTTTTATCCCTGCTTGTCATTTCACTCTTAAGTTATCATTTCTTGCTCACTTTTATTTTCACTTACAAACTCTTGTTTCTAGAACGTGTTTTTGTCTGTTTCAAGATTACGGTTTGAGGGTTAATTGATGAACACACCATTTGTCTGTCCTCCCTAATTCTGTTCCTCATTCCCTCCCCTCTATGTGGGATCACAGTGCTTGCTGAAATGCATGATGTGATCTTCCTAATACACAACATGGAAGCAAATTAACATGCTTTCCTCTTTTTT
The DNA here is from genome assembly GCA_011038615.1 of Limnodynastes dumerilii. Taxonomy (NCBI): domain Eukaryota; kingdom Metazoa; phylum Chordata; class Amphibia; order Anura; family Limnodynastidae; genus Limnodynastes; species Limnodynastes dumerilii. The sequence goes on from WWET01001603.1 coordinate 207,282, forward strand.
ATTTTAGGGTTACCACAGATCAAATCACTTCATTGCTACACAAGGTGAGCAGATGTTTAAGAACAGTGGCACTTCTAGTGTTCTCATTTATCTTATACTCCATTCAGAGGAAGGTGAAAGAATCCTATTGAAGCCACTTAAAATTTGTCACAGTCAGAGAAGAAAATGATTATTCTGATGTTACACATATTTAGTGTCCTTATTAAAAATTAATACATTTCTTAATTTCCATAAGACCACCACACATAATCTACTGATCCACAGGATTTAAAGGATTTCTAAAAGAGATAATAATACAAATACTTCTCCATAGACATCTTTGTTATATAATGGATTGTCCCTGTTATGCATTTTGGGCCTGATCCAGACTTAATAACGACAGCTAATTTACGCATGCTGCATGTGTAAATCTGGCTGTGGGAACGCACTACACATATATGCGGCAAATGTCACGTATACGCATACGTATCTTGTACGTAACTCCGTACTATAGGGCCGGACATAAATTGAGGTGAAAATTTTCACAGTGTTTCCAAAGCCTGCAAGTTGACCTGGTTTTTATGGGTTCTTCTTTAGGTGCTGGTAATTCAGTATCATACTACAATTTTAGTGTGAGTGTTTTTAACTGAAAAAAATTGAAAAGAATGTCTAGCCTTCACTCTCATCATAGATGCAAACCACTGTGGTTGTAACATAGCATGAAGCATGCATCTTCTGCTCCCTACAATAAGGAATAATCTAGAGGACAGTAAAAAGCAGCCCCATAGTAGGAAACCTGGTGGAAAACAATAACTAGACTGTACCAAGTTCCAGAAAGTTTTCCCACTGAACCAACCCAGTAGTCTAGTATCTAGGGACTGGATCCAAATTTAAGTAAGTGCTTAAACTTAGTTACTCCTGGGCTAAACCATGTGGATTGCAGGGGATTATGTTTCATCTGTTGCATACAGTATTAGAGTTAAGAGGTGCTGTTTCCCAGCCCAACTCTAAATAACAGTGTGATAGTAAAGCTGGTCAGTATCTGTGTGCAGTAAGCAATTCAAAGATATATCCCTGCATGCAAAGAATACAATTCACTTGACTCCTCCTGCAATCAACATGATTTAGCCCAGGAGTAACTAAGTTCAAGCACTTACTTCAGTCTAGATCCAGCTCTAGGTGACTCATTTCTATTATGACCACTATCTATTTTTATCTATGGTCAAGATTATGGACCTGATCCTAAACTGCGTTCCTGTCAGGTTTTCTGAGGGAATAGCAGCAAAAGAGAGCAATGTGTCTACTCACAACGGGAGCAAGAACAAAAGTATGTGCGCTCTGCTGCCCATACATCTGTGTCCGCTTACATCTGGTCTGCCATAGTGGAACGTTCCACTATATTTAAATGAGAAAAAGGGTGTTCATTTAAATAATCACAGCAGCAGGAAAAAGTTCCTGTGCTTCCGTCATACACTTACATCATCAGGGGATGGTGTAAGTAATAAGAACAGGTCATTATCAATACAAATGACCCTTGTGCTTAAAAAGAAAAATTGTTTCATTTCATGTAATTAAATTAAGACTAAAATGTTTCTTTTTTTTTTCTTTATGCCAGCATAGTAGTGGAATCCCACTTCTATAGTCTGTCATTAATACAGGATGAATAAAAGCATTTAAATGCTGCAAATGGAAGCATTTAAAAAAGCCCATTTAAATGCATAAGTAGAAAAGGCTTGCAGCTGTACAACATGACTGCAAGGAACAGGGGATATGTCTGGCCCATTTCCTAAACAGAGTTACTAAAAAACGTATAGCTGCGGATGCGCTACTACTCTGGATCAGTTCCTCTATCTCCTAGAAATCAAAATGTGTCAGAATTAGTTTTTAATAAAAAAATGTTTTTCTATTTGCTGCATAAATAACAGCCATGTTAAACAGCGCATCATACAATACACTCTGCAATTGCATAAATTTCTATGCTTTTCCTCTCAGAGAGCTCATCTTATGAAACCGATCGCTGTGAGGCCTGTGAAATGCAGCATTCTTCTGTGTTGGCAGGCTGCCTGTCATTGGCTACTCATGCTTGGGACCATTTCCACATAGAAATGACCAGAACTGCTAGATAAACATAGTACAGAGACCGCACATAGCTAGACATCATTTGCCCAACCAGTGACATACAATGAATAAAAGAAATGACACTTCATACATTCAGGTTGTTCAGAATGTTTTATAAAACGTCAGATATTTTCCCCCTTTGGCATGATTAATATTGCATGTACAAAATAAAGCTAAAAAATCTGTTTTTCATATATTAGTAGAAATAAATAAAATACAAAACTTGCAATGGTTTCAAAAGTGTGCGAATTCATTCATGAGAATGTTATAAGAACTAAAAAATCTCAGTATAAAAATGTATTCTCCAATTTCCTGGTTGTTTATGACAGATGTCCTTCAACATTATGGCCTATCGGGACTCTTCTTACAAGGGATACTATCTCTTTACCGCTCTCCGTCGATGGTCAATGGCGCTCCATCGGGTCCCTTATCATTGGCAAATGGCACTCGACAGGGGTGTCCGCTTTCACCTTTAATCTTTGCCCTAGTGATCAAACCCCTGGCTGCTGTTATACGGGCGGATCCATCTATTCGTGGGGTGGTGGTGGGCGATAAAGAGAGTAAAATCTCTTTATTTGCTGATGATATTCTCCTAACTGCAGCAACCGATGATCTCCCTTCCATGTGTTTTCCGGATTATGGAGGAAAACGGTCGGCTGTCTGGATATAAAATTAACATTTCCAAATCCGAAGCCATGCTCTTACACTGCCCTCCTAGGATTAGACAACAACTGCTCCCTCAATTCCACTTTAAATGGCAATCCAGATGAGTTAAATACCAAGGAATTTACATCACCCCCACATATGATACCCTTTAGGGAAAATTATCCAGCCTTATTTCGAAAATTGAAAGAGGACTTGGTCAAGTGGAAATCTTATTTAGTGGCTGGGTAGGATCACGGTGATCAAAATAAAACCCCTTCCTAAGATACTCTTTTATTTTAATGTCTCGGTTTGTTTGGAATTCAAAATGTCCCAGAATCAGACTCTCTTTATTAAAAAATCTACAGGTGCTGGAGGGGGAAGAGGAATCCCTGATATACGGCTATACTATTACGCAGCACAACTTATCCAGGTAGTTGCGTCCTCTGCCCCCCTCCCCCCATCCCTTGTATTTTTCTTAAGCAGACCTTGAGGCGTCTTCTTTGGGTATAAAAAGCCTGTCATATTTGTGGGGCCTCCCCAAATCGAGAGCACTTAAATTAGCAGAGAGATTACCATTCACAAAGCACACATTTCTTATATGGGATAGATGTAAACGAATCTCGATATTCCCTCTTTCCCCATATATATGCCATTGCCATGCCATTGTGGGATAACCCAGAATTTCCAGCAGGCTCTTCGCGTGCCTTCTCCCATAAATTTCTCACCAGCAGTGTATGTTTTGCAAAGCATTTGATAAGACGACGTAAATTCCTCTCGCTAGAGGAGCTTAAGATCACGTACCTGGCTCTCTCTCCCAGTTTTCTAGAATACATGCAGCTGCGCCATTTTCTAGCCTGACGTAGTACTGAACTTCAGCTAACAGAATTATCCCCCTTTGAAAGCTTATTCCTAAATGCTCCAATGAGCAAAGGTTTAATCTCCTCACTTATAGGACTCACTTACAAAATATTACTAGAATCCTCATTGGATGTGGGTACCAGACATGAGCGAGAATGGGAGAGAGACCTGGGGACCCCGCCCCCCTAGACAAGGAATACTGATAAATTAGTCAGAATGTACCCCATAGTTGCCAACTCTCCCTGAATATCAGGGAGACTCCCTGAAGATTGGATGATCTCCCTGACTCCCTGAAGTGTTTGGTAATCTCCCTGATTCTAATTTCATCCATTGAGTTCTATGGAGATGACCAATTTCATGGAGGCCAAGATGTAATGAAAGAATCTTGTTAATCAGCTGCAGCGTCACTTTAGCTTAGCCTATAAAGATAGTAATGAAAGTATTCACTGACAATTTAATAATCAATAAATACTGACCTCCCTGAAGTGTAATCTCCCTGATTCTAATTTCATCCATTGAGTTCTATGGAGATGACCAATTTCATGGAGGCCAAGATGTAATGAAAGAATCTTGTTAATCAGCTGCAGCGTCACTTTACTTTAGCCTATAAAGATAGTAATGAAAGTATTCACTGACAATTTAATAATCAATAAATACTGA
>WWET01001603.1:213554-230051 GCA_011038615.1 Limnodynastes dumerilii
CGCGCAATCTCTGCCTGATGAATGACACAACACGACTTTGGGGTCACGCCAGCGTCATTGATCAGAGAGGGAGGAGATTCTGCGGAGGAGAGGCAGCTCTTGGACTCTGCTGCGGCGCTGAGGTGAGTATAGGGGGTGACGGAGCTTCATCTACCCCCTTTACTCACCGCAGCGCAGCAGCAGAGTTAAACCTGGCCAGAAGGTAAATGGAGACGGGGCCTGCTTTTCCCGCCCCACCCCAGACCTGGCGCTCTAGGCGATCGCCTAAGATCGCCTAATGGTAGCGCCGGCCCTGCCTGTAGAGGACTTAGATCGCCCTTCCCAAAAGTTAACTAATCATGTGTTGGCAACAGCCAGAAGTCTCATAGCCAAATTTTGGAAAAAGACTGAAGCACCTCCTTTGTCTGCCCTTTTCTCTTCAATATGGTACGTAGCCCACATGGAACGTATCACGCACTACCGAGATAAAGAGGATACATTTTCACTTATCTGGTTACCATGGTTTCTGAATCAAACCTCACCACCAATTTTTCTAACTTAAATTAATCCCTTCCCTCCCCAGATGACAAACTTCTCCCACTTTCCCCTTCCCTCTTTTCACCCCGAACTCCCCCTTTCCTTTCTTTCCCCTTACAGAAGAATTTTCTGTCTAGTTTATACTTCGATAAGAAGGAAAGGAAAGGGAGAAATAAATACTAAAATTATTTAGAAGTTTTCTTTTTGGATTTTTTGTTGTTTTCTTTTTTCTCCCTCCCTCGGAGTTATGTTTGTTAGGCCACTTACGCATGCAAGGTGCGTAAGTGGCCTGATTTGACTGGAAGGCCCATGCGCCCTCAGGTGTTACGCTAGTGTTACGCTAGTTACACTAGGGTACTTAGCATCATACGGAACTTAGGGCCGTATTCAGAGAACCGTTTTTGCGGCGAGTCCCGTGGGTATTTTTAGGTTTGTTTTAACTATGCATGCGTAGTAACTTTATTTATGCAGTTCACGTAGACTATATGTGCGGAAGTGCCTCCCGAACAGACATGTGAATCGCACGTGGGTAAGTACGCACAGATCTCCCACGTTAAAATATACACGTGAGAATTTAAATAAAAATGGGTGGGGGGAGGCATTTTAATGAAGGAATGTGGGTGAGGTGTGGGCGCGGTTAGTTAGATACGCACGTACGGGACAACTCAACGCACGCAAATGCCCACGGAAAGATAAGGCAAGTCCAGGCACTCGTAAGTCACATAAAACCCATCCGTGTGAAGGGAGTGTCAGGGGTGTTGCCTTGCTGCGTCTGTGCGAATAATTGCGTACTTTTTTTCGGACGGTTCTCTGAATACGGCCCTTAGTTCCATATGATGCCAATTCTGAAGAAATGGGCTGTGCTTCCCCTCCACCCGCTAAAGAGGGCGGGGGGAAGCATGCTAATTGTACAGTGTGGGAGGGGTATCTCACACTCATACGCTTCAGTGGTCGTCAATACTTCTAATTGCTTTTCATCTTTTATCAGTGCTTGTTTGCATTTTCGACTTTAAAATGGATTATAAAAGGTATGTGGTAATATGATTGATACACACAACACATTTTTATGTATAATATAAACTATAGTTGGTTTAACCAGGAATTCATTGTGTTGTGTGCCATATCTTTTACGTTAGTAAATCCTACAAAATAGGAATTGTAAAAATATATACTTTATATAAAATAAAGTTGCAAAAATATAGGGGTAGATCCAGAACTCTGCTTGCAATACGTTTCCTCGAATTGCGTATTTACGCGTGCATACTTTCTATATACTCCCATTGGCACACCCCTTGAATGTACGTATTTTGTCCGAGATCCGCTTTCCAAACCCTACCTTAACTTTTGCCCATGTAACCGATGTCATCCGCTCACGTAAGTATGTGCAACACATATTTACGCAGCTAAGCACGCCCATACTGTACACTTTAAATACAAACCCCCGCCTACATAGCGTATTTCAGACGGATTTTAGACTCACGTAAAATTGGCACGCCCACATGTAAGGATTTACATGACACATACGTGAATGGCCCATACGATCACATTAACGGTACGTTACGGAGCGTATTTTCTATGGTGTGCATGCACAGTAGTTACTAAAACGCGATTTTACGTCTCCGCCGCGCGTAAATTTGCTCACAATCGTTGTTCTGGATCTGGCCCATAATGTTTAATATAACGTTTCTGTTTTTAGGAAATTATTGGCAAATTAATTAGCAAACCCTTGCACAAAGTCAAATCCATCTGGCTTTACAACCTGCTACGTTCTGCTGGAATGTTAGATTCCTTCTCAACACCTTCACACTTTCTCAACACCTAGAGCCACAAAATTGGCCAATTATGACCTACAGCAGTAAAACATAACCAAACAAAAAGTCTCAGCTAAAGTATAAATAACAGAATTAAGAAGGATGGGAGGAGGGTGGAGCAGCAGCAGCAGCATTGCAGACCGCATGGGAGAGAGAGTTAGGGATTAGGGAAAAATGTTTGGAAAAAAGACTTTGAGTGACAAAGAGGTCATTGCAAAACTGCAAGGTCTATCACAAGGGGATGGAGTGGTATGTGTTTTAAGTGTCAGTTTGTTAAGTGGAATCACCCTTTTTACTCAGTATATTGTTTCTCAGATGCACATTGCAAAGAAAGAGGACAATGACACTGAGTGGATGCCTAACTCTGGTGAACATGGTTTAAGTAGTTAATTCTTTCCAGTAATTCCCTAATATAATGCCCTGGCTATACTTCTAAATCCATGGAATTTCCTGTGTTTAATAATCCAAGAACTTTTTCAGATGTTGAGTCCTCAGAAGTCTAATTTGTTGCAGTCCCATAATTGTGAGAAAAAGAGGGTGAGTCTGACCCAGGGGGCAAAGACATATATTTATTTTAACCGTATGAAGACAAAAGAAAAAATATTTGCCAAGCAATTCACTTAAAACAGTTGTACAGGTCCTTTAACGGCGAGTATTTGTTAAGTGTAGTGGCAGATTCTGTGAATATATTACAGAACAAACTGGGGTATACCTTGACACATGTGAGGATATATATTTAAGTGCAGTCTTGTTAATGTCTTTATGAGTTTTTAAAAGTGGATCAGATCTAGAAGACCACTTGTAAGGAAAATCATTCTAGCTGCTGCATTTGTTAAAGACTGTAGGGGGAGTAAGTTAGTCCACAAAGAAGAGCGTTGTAATAATCAATGAGGGAGATGATTGCTGCATGAATGACAGTTTTAGCAGTGTCTTGGGTGAGATTATGTGCATAGTTTCTAAATGTTTTTTAGATGTATGTAACAGGATTTAGATACAGATTAGATACATGTTAGGCTAAAAAAGACAGTTTGAAGTCAAAGATAATGCATAGACAGAGAACTTGATGGATAGAAATTATTGCAGCAGAAATATATTAGGTGGATCTGTTGGCAGGTGGAAATATTACTAGCTTTGGTTTACATCCGAGCTGAAATGACATACATTCAGTCACAGTTCTCACAGTTGGTGAAAAATTAGGAGTGGATTGCTAAATTTGTGTATCATCTACATAGAGATGATACTGATATCCATATCCTTTTATTAGCTGCACAGGAAAAGTGGTTTAAATAGGGAAGAGCAATGGACCTACCATTTGGGCCGTATTCAGACCACCGGACGTATTGCATATATGTCCGGTGTTTACCGAAATGGTATACTTTGCATGCTTAGTAATTTTTTTATGTAATCTACGTATCTTTTCGGTAAATAGATTGCGTATATGCGGTCTTTAAGACTGCATATACGCAATCTATGTATCTATGTAATCTATCTATTGACCACCTTAATCAGTGTGGTTTTAGTAGAATGTTAGAAACAAAAGCCTGACTGAAGAGGACCCATAATATTGTGTAAGCAAAGGTATTGTGGGAGTTGAGTGTAGTTGAATCTCAAGCAGCTTTGAGGGGCATGGAAACTGAGAAATGGGTTGATAATGTAAGAGAGCTGGGTCAGAGTTTTGGGCTGGATCCAGCTTTAATAATGATAGAAGACTCACGTACGCTACATAAGTAAGTCTCCTATCAGTGTGTGCTGCGTCTGTATTCACTATCCATATGCTGAGTGAGCTCATTCACCCACTCAGCATGTGTACGAAATATGCCTGGTGGATGGGCATAGGCAGGCACATTGTACAGTAAGGGCTTACTGTATGATTACCATTCCGGATCTGCATATTACGTATTCGCATGCAGAGAGTGATTTCTGCACGAAACATAGCATCGGTCGGCTGCGTTCCGGTGTGCAATTCATGGTACTGCACGTGCGCAGAACAAACTAACAGGCGAATTACGCACGTAGTGTACCTAGGGTCATGTCTGTATACCAGAGAGACAGTTGGGGAAGAGCCAGAGGACAGCGAACAAAGGACTCTATTTACTTACCTTGTTCATTCTCTGTGAAGGAAGCTGCATCTGGCTCGCTTATCATCGCAGCGAGCCTGGCAGCTTCCTTCACATGATTTACTAATACTCACTCCAACCACCCACACCCGGTCCTAACCAACCCGGGAACGTGACAACTTTAACTTCATAGTACCATTCAATCTCTCAACTCTTTCACTACTTTGTGGATGATATGGTGTGTGTAATGCAGATATGATATTAACAGCTTTCAATATGTGCTGCATTACCTGTCCTGTAACATGTGTCCCTCTGTCACTGTCTATGACTTCTGGTATGCCATACCTGCACACAATGTCTTACAGAATCCTTTTAGCCTCTGGTCATCGGCTGAACAAGTCTGTGCACACCAGGACCCAATCATATCCAGACATTCTTGACACATTTATGAAGTCTGTCCGTATTCTCTGAAAGTGGTAACAGGTCTTGGGGGAGCTTTTAGATGGCACAGGGACTGATTTACCTGGATTGTTGCAAGCACATATGGTGCATCCTACTACAAAATTCTGTTCTGCTGTAGCAAACCCTGGGGCAATCCAGGCCTGTCCCAACATTTGACCCATAGCATCCTTCCCCAAAAGCATCTTTCCATGTTGTATCTGAGCAATGACAGGGTACAAGGTTTGAGGCAGACAGCACCGTAGGTCACCTTGTTTCTTAGCTCCCTGTCTCTCCCAGGCCGCTTTTTCAGCATCTGAGACTTGTCCTTACAGTTTAGCTAAAGTCTCAGCGTCTGGTACATTTGGGATCACCTCTGTGAGGCACACATCATAGGATTCATGGGCAGGAATGGGCTTTAATGCGGTTTGTCTGGCAGCGGCATCAGCTAAGGCATTGCCTAGGACTTCTTTGGTTTTCTTTCTAGTGTGTGCCTTTACCTTGATCACGGCTAGCTTGGCTGGCAACTGAAAAGCAGCAAATAGTAACTTAATGTGATCTGCATATCTCACCAGTTGTCCAGATGAGCCTACAAAATCTCTACTTTTCCAGATCGAGCCATAATCATGGGCTTATACTAAAAGCATATCTGAAATCAGTGTATATGTTGTATATGTTCACAGTTTGTCCCTCAGCATAGATACATACTGAAGCTGTGCTTTCAATTCAACTTCCTGTGCTGAAATTCGGGGGGGGGGGGGGGTGCATGNGTGTAAATTGGGGGGGGGGGATTGTAGAGAATCTGCAACAACTGTTTTTGTGTCTGTGATCACAGCATACCTTGTATGAGGTACACCATCAATATAAAGTGTTATGTCTGCGTTAAGCTCAATCCTCATTAATTCAGAACAATCATGATCAAAATTGGAAAAAGTGTGTGTTTTTTTATTCCCTGCTTGTGTGTCACCTTCCTCTGTGTGTTTCTCAAAATAAGATTTCTTTTCCTCTACTCTCCCCTCTTTTGAACCCATCGGAAGTAATGTAGCTTGGTTCAGTACTGAACATCTCTGGATCGTTACATTAGAGGGTGCCAATAGAGAAACCTCATATTTGGTCAATCCTGCTGCTGACAGATGATTTGTCTGGGCTTGGTTTAAAATCTCTGTCTCTGTCTCAGCATGTGGTATCTGTATTACTAATGGGTGACAAAGTACAATAGATGCTGATTTTTCATGTTTGGGGGGGGGGTTTATGTTTAAATGTTTTATGTTTATTTCCCAGATCAAAACAGATATAAAAAAAAACCTGTAAATCATAATTAGGAAAACCAAGTGCTGGTGCTCTGAGCAGCAAGCAAGTCTTTGTATAACAATCAGCACTGTATGAAATAAATAAATAAGAAAACTCAAACTTTACTCTAAATAAATTAAAAATACAACATAGAAAGCAATCAGTATTGTGAGCCCGCACAGCTAATGTGCTCCCATAGTTGTAAAAACACACAAAGACACACGGCCAAATCATCATTTCAACTAAATTTAATCATTAGAATTCTCACTGCTCACATTTCACAAATCTTCTAATTTCATTGAAAAACAACACTAAGGACCAGATCCAGACCTACGCTGTTACACTGAGCGTTCTATCGCTCAGCGTAACAGCAGCTCACTCCCCCAACACTCCCTCTGCTTAGAGCGTATTTACACTCCCTTACGCCATCTGAAAGCTACCCTAACTTCAGCCGGCGTAAGGGAGTGTAACTACGCTGAGACGGCAGCGGTAATACGATAACGCCGCCCTCCCAGCCTCATTAAAGAAATTTGGAAAACTTAACCCCTCTCTGTTCCTAGCAGAGGGCTTGTAATTTCATTTAAAATTTGAAATTCATTATTATCTGAAAACAACAACAAAACAAAAACGTTTTTCCTTAACAAAAATACACGTGTCACACTTATTTCTTTAACACGGAAGTGTTCCGAAATGTATTCATTTTGCAAAACATACTTATTTTGTATGAACGTACGGATCTATTACGAACGCACGGAAAACACTCTTAATTCTGAATACGGTCCCATATTTGCACAACGTGATTTTATTCAACTCTTTGCAATGTGGCTTAAATGAACTAATCTTGCCATCGTGCTATTTATTAGTAAGTTGGCAGTTTTCATTTTGTAGCTTGTGATTATCATAGATGATTAGTGTGATTGAAATGAACTAACTCATGTGGCTATTTTTTCTACCGTTTTCCTTTGCTTCTCACTTCTGTTTTTACCGTTGATGTTGTTACAGGTGTGTCTCACTTACCTGATTGGTGTATCCTCATTTCGAGGGTATTTAAATGGGATATCCATGATTCAGCTACACACCTCCCCTGACAAAGACCTTACAAAATGCGCGTCGGGACTCGTTTCATCACCGCAGCTCCCCTGTGCACCGGGAGCTGTCCTGCTCATCTGTCCGCATGAGTATTTTTCTGTGCCTATGTTCTTTCAGACTAGTGTAGGGATTTATTACCAGCCCACGAGTGGGCGAAGTGTAGCCGTGAGGCTACTAGTCTGTGTTTATTAGGGACAGCCACTGGATCTTCAGGTTAGGTTTAGGCACTGATATTTACTCGCTATTTTCTTCCACTGTTGTTGTATTTATTTATTTATTTAATCTACCTGGCTTAATCTTGGTTTATTGGGGGATACTATTGCTTTCCGGCAGATATTTCCCTCACCCGATTTTATTATCTCCATTATGGTTATTTATGTCTCTTGCCATAACAGTGTATTGCGGACTAATGTTTATTTCTATATTTTCGTTGGAAGGTGTATTTTGTTATTTCCTTCTATTTAATGTTATTGTGATTTATGATTGATTTGATAAATATGTAATAAAATTTGTATTTTTATACCTTACAGAAGTTGATGTTGCTTCAGAGATCTTTATTATGAGTGGGTTTGTGCACCTATGAGATTATCAGCCTTTCTTTTCCTATTCTGTGGAAAATACTTTTGTAGTATTTGTACAAAAGCAACATACAGTAGATGACATTATCCACAATCATGCAGTCTGCATACACAAACTATAATCACACTTCAAATTGTCCATCACTTAGAGCACCTTATTTACCACTTGCTCCTTATGACTCACAGCTTTTCTAGTTTGATATTGGCATTAAATGTGGTTGCTAGGACTTCCTTGATTTACTATATGCAGTCTGCTTTGATGTATACAACTTGTTACCAAGGTTGTATTTTACAAAGCAGAAAAGTTGATCTTTTCTACTCAATTTATCCATATGTAGCCACGAAAGGTCTTAAAAATCAATTATACATTATCAAAACTGTATAAATAAGTTATCTGACATTTCTGAACATGCATTAAAGTCTCTCAATGGTACTGGTTTACAGCTGAATGAAAAAAGGCTACAAAACAGGATTGCATAAATGAAAATCCAATGGCATGCTGGGATTTTAAAGGCTGCATATTTTTTTTTATCATACAGTACATCTAAATCAGAGCTAAATTGGCCATTTTTGACAAAGGTCTGCAATTTTTTCTTTAATGAAATCCTTTAATAAAATACTCTTTTTTTTGCCTGCCTTTATGCAACATTACACTTTAATAGGCTCCTTCATTTTCGGAAATAACCTGATGAATTTAGCAAAATTACCCTGCCCTTTCTAATTTTCTGACAACAGCTAAAACTCATTGAACTATATAAAATAAAAAATACTGCTAAACTACTGTAAAAGAAACCCTGCTGGAGGCAAAGTAAAGCAAGCTTAACACAATTAAAATGTAATCACAAACAAATTCTGTTAGTTGAAACTAGAGCTGAATTCAGATTAATGTGATAGAAATAAATTTCAGTCATCCAGATTACCAGGGTTGTCCACATTCTATGTCTTCCCTCTAGGAGATCTAAGGGAAGAAAGAGATGCAAGTATGGGCTCAGGGCTTGATAAAGCAATTTATGCAAATTGCATCATCAAATCCTGCCCAATCACTTTTAACACTAGGGGCTGGATTTACTACGCCCATTTTTCTCAAATAAATATAGGTTCTGATGAAAAAGCTGTCTAGACAAATGGCAACCTTATTAAAAGTAGCATTTATTGCAACAATCACAGAGAACAAAGATTAAATATGGATTCAGATAATATGTAAGAGCATGTAATCTGGACTGACATAAGATAGGACCTGCAAATCAATTCACTTAATTGGGAACAAATCACTGGTGTGAAATGGCAATCTGTATTCAGTTCAAGAGACCAAGGAGCCGCTGATGATGAAGGGGTTAACCTTGTAAGACAACACATGGAGGGGTCAGCAATAGAGGAATTCAAACTGAGGACACTAGGTCCTAAACAAGCCGAGGGGGGGAGGTAGAATTACCCGATCCTCGGGATGTAGCTGCAGCCGTCCGTCAGTGGTAAGGTAGATGAAAGCAGGGACACTGCGATACTATAAGGGCTGGAAGGAGGGGGTAGTTAGCTGGTCCTCAGAAGCTGGAATAAGCCATCAATAGGGAGAAACTCCCACCGCATGCACAAAAGAACCTCCTCCAGTATGTCCATGGGTGGCCACCCTAGGTAATGAATATTGTGTTCCCCATGCAGTCACCAGAGTCTTGCAGCTCAGATCCAGAATTAGAAGCGATCAACCAGTGAGTGCTTTCAATAGCAGTAGCCAACTAGCTCAATATCACATAAGTCCAGTGCAGTAGCAACTTACGCATTTTGTCTGTCCGGCAGACTTATTCAAAACAGTCTTTGAAAAAGTCTGCCAATGGTTTTTAATTGGAAAGGATTGGGCAACAGATATTATTTACATGTTAGGATCGGTCCGCAATGTTTTTTGTGTTTTTTTTGTTGAGCCACATTTTTTCATAATATCTTAGGTTCGGGGCCATGCAGTATTTAGTTATTAGTATCACTGAACATTTATTATTTACGAAATTGGATTGGGGCATATTTTGGGCCATTTTTCTTGCTACTGTTTAGTTTTATTTGGGAGTCTGACCACTCCCCAAACATGGCCGCTGCAGGCTATTCAAATGCAGGTAGTGTCTTAACAGAGACCTCCGGTGTACACATATAGCAAATGGATAGGGACTCACCTACAGGAGGTGCCTTGACGCTGGGCAGGTGAGCTTAACCCAATATAGCTATATTGTGAACAAAACCTCCTTTTTATTTATGTGCAGACACATAGTGTTATTTAATGTATGTTTGGAGCGCCGGACCTCTCTTGTTCCTTGTATTTACATTGTGGTCACTTTGGTCCTTGGCTGCACCCCTATATTTATATATACACTTGCACATATTTAATTTGTTGGATAGAAGCGCAGCCATTTTTCTTGCTACTACTACATATTATTTATTTATTTATTAGGATCGGGTCATATTATTGATTTATTTATTATTAACGGGGCATATTATAGATTTATTTATTATGAATAGGGTATTTTAATTATTTGTTTATTAGGATCGGGCCATATTATTTATTTATTATGTTCAGGGCATATTAATTATTTAATTATTTGGATCAGGGCAATTTAAATGTTTGTTTAGTATTACCGGTAACTTTACTATGTATTTTTACTGTATCGGGAACTAGTAAAGTTTTTTTTGTTAGGTTGTGCAGTATGGTTGCGGCAGCATGCACTTAACCCTTGGCATGCTACCGCTTATGGTACTATAAGGCACAGTATGCTTTGAAATACAAGGGCATGCTGTGCCTTATAGTACTAGATGCTGCAGCATGCTAAGGGTTAACTGCATGCAGCGGCAGCCATTTTAAGTATTAAAAAGGATTTTTTTTTTTTCATTTTTTTGACATGGTGGGCACAGTGAGTGCCGATTTCTATGAAATTGATACTCACACCCACCTAATCTTTCTTGCCAGTGTTTAAGGTGAGTTGACAGAGTTTTACAAATCGCTGTATAGTATATACAGTGATTTGTATGCTCTGCCTTTTTAAACTCGACGTAGCAATATATTCTACGGTGAGTTTAAAATACATTAAACTTTGTTGATTTTTGCCTGAATTTACTTAACTAAATTAAGCGCTTTACAACTTGCCGGAGATTGCGTTTAACAAAATGGAGTTTAGTAAATTCAGCCCTTGGACTGTATTTATATTAAGTAGAATGCTACTTGGATTACTATATGATGGACTTTTAATGAACTACTCAGCCTGGTGAAGAGAATTTGGACAAGGTATACTTGCACTTTTCTTGTTTTCTATTTTTTCTTCTTGTTGCACTATGATATTGTTACATCTATTCCTCTGTGTACCGCACAAATAAATATATTTAAATGTAAAGATGTTTATTTTTATTCATAACATTTTTATGGGAAGTGCTGATTGGCCTTTATAGCCTATTTATATCCTACTGTCCTATTATCGTGAACTCCTAAAATTCAATATTCGATATCTATGCACCACACTTTTATTGCTTATTGAGATATTGTGTAAAAATGAATCTGGAACCCTCTTTAGGCGTCAGCACAAAGAGGAACACACAGGATGAAATATAGCTTATATTTAAGACAGATATTTTCAAGCTAAAAAAAAGAGAAATTGATCTTAACTGACATGCATTAACACTCTAGCAATATTATAAAGAGAAATTAATTCCTCGTGGATTTAGGATACGGAACCAGTCAGCCATATGAAAAAGTGACAAGATGTTCTGCCAGAACTGGTGTCATATACTTAACCAGTGCTCTCTTGATCATATTATGTTGGTCATTGAAAAGGTAAACAATGAAACAATTGAAAAGGTAAACAATTGATTAACAATGAATTAATCAAACAAACAAACAAACAAACAAACAAACAAACAAACAGGAGATCTTACAACTTAAAGCCTTAGAATCAAAAATACTGAGAGAAGATAAATCCACTGACTGAATAAAAGTTAGCTCCTCTTTAACCCATTTTGAGACTGAATTTATAGCCTTTAAAAAGCATAGATATAAAAAGGTTTGTGAGGACTATAAAGAAAGCAAGGTCTATTTGTGGGTTAACAGCAGTTTTAATCCCAGAGTGAGATATAATTGTCATCAGAGATATAATTGTCGGCAACAGAGAACATTTTTAGATCAATCTTTTGCTGATTTAGAGTCTCAAGCATCCCAAAGTGACCCTGATAGCTCACAAAAGGTTAGACCTAATAAACCCCATTTTTTTATGGGAGGACATTGGGACCCACAGTTGTTACAAAAAGACCAGGGTGCAGAGGTGGCTGGAAGCACAACTACAACTCTAAAAAATCAGTAAAAAAAGAAACCGTATTTGATAATCTGTCTACTGTTTCTCCTACTTTAGTGGAAATGCAAGTGGGCTTTTCATTCGCAGAAACTCATCGACCCAATCGCTTTGATTTGGAAGTAGATTTGTTTCGCTTTCAGCGCCTCCTTAAACTTAAAGATTTTTTTCACAATACTAATACTCCACCCAGGGTCAACCCCTTTAAAAGTAAATCATTGTTTGATCCTCCCACTACCAACCCCACTAATGAAGTATATATGAGGTTGGTTAGACATGATGGGCCGTATTCAGAACTCCAGCCTCATTGCATATAAGGCCGAAGTTTTCCCCTATGATGTACTGCGCATGCGCAGTAATTCTGAAATGTAATCTATGTTGCATGTTGCAACGTAGATTGCGTATACGCAATATAGTTAAGCAGGTACACTGCAAGTATTGCTTTCCAGCAAATCACTGATGGTAAACTAACTAGCAGCATGATGCTGATGTGGCCAAGGAAAAGTACACTTCAATTTTTTTACTGAATGTAAGAGTAACATGGTGGTTCAGGGCACTACAAACGTCCCATGTACAAATGTTTATTTATTTACAGGTTTTTAAGTAGCACTTTACAGAGAATATTTCACATATACATCAGGCCTTGCCCCATTGGAGCTACATTCTAAGTTCCCTAACACAGGCATACACACATGCAGACTAGGGTTTATTTATTCATCAGCTGATTAACCTACCAGCAAGTTTTTGGAGTGTGGGAGGAAACCAGAGCCCTTGAAAGAAACCCACGGAGACACGGGGGAGAACATATAAACTCCACATAGATAAGCTTTAGTTCAGTAATTGAACTCATTACCTCAGCACTGTGAGACACAAGTGCTACTTACTGAGCCACCATGCTGACCTATACCTTTTAAGACTCCAGGGAACTGTTGTTGTTTTGTCAAGGGCAGTCTATAAGAACTATAGGTGACTACCTCTAGGTGCCTTCCCCCATAGGCTCACAGTTCCTGTGCCGTGGTAATTGAGTACAAATCTGTGATTTACCAGTTCCTCCTTTTTGTAAGTGACAGTAATCTCTCTCCTTGATTAGTGCTGAATTTGCAGCTAACCGCAGGATATGCTGGTATATCATGTTTGTATAGGTTTAGAAGCACATACAATAAGGCTCCAGCCTAATGTCATAACTTCATTCCCTTTGAGTGTTAAGTTTCAAAGGTCTGTTTGATTTTATACCCATGCACATACAGGCAAACCCTATTTCACCTAGGTTTACTAACTTGAGCTGTAAGTGCAGGGGTCATGTACTACCCACTACACGATCATATGGAGAGACCTGCACGCATACTTAAGCCATGTGTGGTTCTGGATCTGCCCCTATATTATTATTAGTATTATCTCTATCTTCACTCCAGTCCTGAATTGGTTATTATCTGTGCCTTTCCATCTGCACAATACAGTTGTTAGCTTTAACTCTATCTGAACTCCAGTCCTATACTGGTTATTACCTGTGACATTCTATCTGCTCCTAACTCTTGTTAGTGTTTACTCTATCTGCACCTCAGTCCTGTACTAATAATTCTTGTGCTTATCATTTTCACACTTTGTTCATTATGTAGGGCTCTCTCTGTACTTTTTGTATATATTCCTTGCTTATTCTAAGATACGATTTAGTTCTGTTCTCCTTGGCTATAGTTGTCTGGTTAATACTTACCTTTAGTATGAGTCTGGTCACTGGAGGCTGCAACCTGCTTCTCGGTCACAGTGAAAACCATCCAGAGTTTAGACTCTGCGCCATAGTGTACCTTTTTATGTACCAAATCCTATCTGACCCAACCCAGAAAATATTGCTATGCTCCATTTCTCTAATAATGCTCTGGGACTGTCTGTCTACTCCTCTAATTGATTCCTAAAAAGATAAACTCCATGTACTATTTAATGTCAATAGATTCAATATACCAGAGAAACACTCAATTTCTCAGATTCCTCAGGGGTATGCAGGTAACTAGAGCACTACAGAAACCCAAGTTTTCTCAAACACCCCATGTCTTAATAGCAGCAATGTTCTCAATGTGTTTTATTACAACTGTGACCATAGGAGTAACAATCTTACTTTCTCAGAATCTCCCTATTGATCCTCAAGTTCTCTCTCCATGGTCAACCTGCATTTATTTGCCATACCAGGACCAACACATTTTATTGAAGAAAAATATCACAGCTGGTGCTTTGTGACGGCAACTTCAGTTTTACTCTGGCATAATTCCAAAGCACATGATTTATCTAGCTCTAGATAAATCATATGCTTATAATTATATAGCACTATATAATTCCAAGCACATGATTTATCTAGCAATAGATAAATCATATGTTTAGAATTAAATGGTGCATTGTCACAGGGCACAGATCACCGAGACAAATAACAGGGACACTGCAAAGGACAACACAGCAATTAACACTAGAGCCTCATAGGTGCTTCTATTTCCGGACTGGAAGGATGAGCAGGGATGTCAATTACTCGCAGATGAAAAACCTGATGGATCAGATTCCACCTCTCGCTTAGGGCCTCATTTACAAAAAACGATTTGAGAGTGTGATTTCAAATCGTTTGATCTCGCGGCGATTTGCCCGCAATTTTTTTGCTCAAATCATGGGATTCAGAAAGAGTTGATTTGGCCGCGATTTAAATCAAATCCGGTGGTCATCTTCTCCTATTCTAAGTGTATGTATGCAGTGTGTGTTGTTTCAAAATAATAAAAGTTTTGGGCACTCACCGTTTGCTGACATCTCTCTGGGGAAGAGCTGCTGGATCTGCTGAATCTTCTGCATTTGATTGGAGTCTGGGTTCCCGTTGCTTGAAGTCAGTGGTCCGGTTCTCTGGGGTCTTCTCCAGTTGCCACGAAGAGGACACCACCTATTCTTGTTTGGTACTGCTCCAAATGACCATTTGGTCGCTAGGGGGCAGTGTTTTATATAAGAGATGACGTCAGTTACACTGGTCATCTAGTACTTATCCTTGTAGTTCTATCAGCACAGCATGGCTAAGTTTTTCAGCCATGCAGCACTTAGTTTTTTCACACACAAAAACACATGTCAAGTCTATTGACGTGTGTTTTTGCTGGTCAGGGACGGGAGATCACAGTGAAATAGAACCTTTCTGGTTGCAATTTTTTTTCTGTGATTTCAAGTCTCACTAAAGGCGATTTCTTCAAATCGCCTTTAGTGAATACAGTGATTTTTTTTTTTCTAGCTTTTCAATGGCAAACATCTGGATGATTTTTGTCCAGCGATGTTTGCCATGGCGATTTTTTTTCACACATGAATCACACGATTTGACCCTTTCTGAATACCGCGATGTAAGTTTAAAGGGTCATATCATCATTTTTTGTAAATGAGGCCCTTAGACACCGTCTCATCATGCCTCTCATACACACTATAGAGGGAGCTATCATCCGGGAGACCACAGAGCTGAGTCACACATATCTCAATGCATCTATGAAGTGCACATAGACTGATGGGAGATAGAAATAGATCAATATAAGATACATAGACAGACAGATGGGAGATAGAAAGATAAAAATAGATAAAACTATCTAGCGCTAGTTAAATATATATTTTTTTATGTTTCCCACCCCATTCTCAAAGCTTTATATTATTTTTTTTCTATGTGTGCTACCTGCATGAGTATAGAGTAAGTTAATTACCTTGATAGGATTTGATGAAGCTAAGCAGAGAAAATCAGGGATAGGTTTAGGTTGGGAGACCAAGGGTGATTGTATAGTAAGGGTGTTACTGTATAGTCAGTAGTAGTGGCACAGAATGAGTAGAAGGATTGGGGCGGCGACCAGAAGCCAGCTAAGAGGATAGGTCTTCAGCCTAAAGAAGAATCGACAAGCAAGTATTCCCTAGATGGATGACATCTTAACAGTGAGTTGGAATTAATTATTTATCAAACACTATGGGACACCTTACAATATTTTTACACTACTGGGTGGCCACCTGTATTTTTATACAATTATGGGGGGACATTATATGCAGTTTTATTGATGTATAATGTATTATATGTATGTGATGTATATGTTAAGTGCTTATTGACATCTTAAAGTTGGAATTAATTATTTATCAAACACTATGGGACACCTTACAATATTTTTACACTACTGGGTGGCCACCTGTATTTTTATACAATTATGGGGGGACATTATATGCAGTTCAGTTTATGTATAATGTATTATATGTATGTGATGTATATGTTAAGTGCTTATTTGTAACTGTATGTTATTTTTTTTTTTTTTAACCACACAGCGCAGCATGTCCCGTCAATAGTAAACACTATGAAATCATGTTATATCACATAGCGTCTAACTGCTGTTTCTGTGCTATCACTCAGCACTGTCATTAGGGGAGGGGT
>WWET01001603.1:241517-260537 GCA_011038615.1 Limnodynastes dumerilii
GGGAGGTCTTAGCCAGTTAGAGTAGGGAGGGGGCAGGTTATGCTAGTTTATAAATTAGCTGGTTTTGGTTTGTGTTAGCCTTCTTGAATTTTCTTCCCCCCCTTCCTTTTCCTTAGTGTTTTTTTTAACTTGATTTTTTTGTTGCAGTTGGGGCATATTTTGGCGGTGTTGGTGGGGTAATCAGCATTTATAGCGCTAAGCTCTGGCTTGAGGTATGGTGAGGGGATGGCACCCTCCTTCTGAGTGAACAAGGAGACTATCCTTGTCGGCTAGTCTTGCACGGTTGTGTGCTTCCACTGGCCATTTCCTCCTGGGCGCCAAGGGAAGGGGGTTCCCTGCACTCCATTACCATCGTTGCCTCTCGGTTTGCTGACCTCCCACCTTTCTATTGCCGCCACTTTATTTCATCGCTTATAGTTGAATTTAATTAATTTAATAAACTATGCCCCCTATTTTAAAGCCATATCTGTTGTTGTGTCTTTATTTCATGATGTGTGATGTGGGGGGCCAGGTCAGTCATTGGCGATTTATTTGTCCAGCCTCCATGACTGCCACTATTATTATGGCCAGACTCCATGTCTGCCCCTTATTATAATCTCCAGCCTCCATGGCTGCCCCTTATTATTATGGCCAGCATCCACGGCTGCTCCTTATTATTATGGGCAGCCTCCATGTCTGCTCTTTATTATATGTTTATATGTCCAGCTTGCATGTCTGTCCCTTAATATTATTGCCAGCCTCCATGTCTGTCTGCTATTGCCAGTGCCAGTCTCCATATCTGCTCCCAAATGCCAGTGCCAGCATCCATGTCCCCCCCAAATGCCAGTTTCAGCCTCCATCTGCCCTCTTATTGCCAGCCTCCATCTGCCTTCTTAATGCCAGCCTCCATCTGTCCCCTTATTTCCAGCCTCCATCTGCCCCCTTATTGCCAGTGCCAGCTTCTATGTCAAACCATTATTTTTTTTTTTACTTACTTTTGATGTCTTCTACTTTCCTCTGCGGCACTTACACTGTTTGAAGCTCCCTCTCTTCCGTGCGGCGTCTAGACTGCGTTTACATGACCACTGTTAATACAGGGCTCCTACGGAGACCTGTAGGACCCTATCCATTTTCTTGAATGGCAGTGACCACATAGGTTCTGTCACTGCCATTCATAGTAACAGGTTTGGTCCTACAAGGCACCCGTAGGAGCCCTGTATTTCCTGTTCTGTGCTGGGAAAAGGCCAGCCACATATATAGTGGCACAGGCTTTAAAAA
Organism: Limnodynastes dumerilii; assembly: GCA_011038615.1. Lineage (NCBI taxonomy): Eukaryota > Metazoa > Chordata > Amphibia > Anura > Limnodynastidae > Limnodynastes > Limnodynastes dumerilii. Next base: position 242,775 of record WWET01001603.1, read on the forward strand.
AAAAAGGAAAACACCTTTGTTGTTGGTGGGTGGGACAGTCCCCCGAAAGTGAAACTGTCCCGCTTAAATCGGGACACTTGGGATGTATGTTACTAGGCCACATGTAGTAAAAGGAATTGCTTATTGAAATCTGTCTGAACAACCCCCAATCAAATAAGTCAGTTATAGGAACTGGTAGCTCTAGAAATGTTTCTAAGCTTATAGCAGTGTGATACATTTGAAGAGATCCTCTAGTACATCTGCAATCATAAAACTAATCTACAATCAGAACCTTACCTGTCTTCCATCAATATCAAAACCCCCAAAATGTGCACTATGGTATGATGCTATATCTGCAACAAACTAAGCTTCATTCATGACCTCCATCTAACTAACAACCTCAACCTTCCTGCATTGACTAAAACATGGCTCACTGGCTCAAGAACTGCCTTGCCTGCTGCACTCTCATATGGTGGACCCCACTTTACTCATGTCTACAGACATGGAGCCAGACAGGGAGGTAGACTTAGAATGCTTCTTTCCCCAAACTGCAGATTTACAGTTCTACACAGTGGACCTGATTCTGAGACTGGAAATAAGAGAGAAAAGTTACTCCTGGGCAAAACTATGTTGATTTCAGGGGAGTCAAATTTCATCTGTTGCAAACAGTATTAGAGTTGAGAGGTGATGTTTCCTTTCTCAAGTCTAAATAGCAGTGAAAAGTAAAGCTGATCACTATCTGTCTGCAGTAAGCAAGAGCAATGATGTATGCCTGCATGCAAAGAATACAAATAACAAATTTCCACTGAAATCAACATGTTTGCTTACCTTCACTTAAATTTAGTAGAACATATTTAGGTTCTCCCAGTATTTGCAACCTATATAAGTATTTCTATGGGCAGTTTTAAGAAAATGTTTAGCATTTTAGGAAAACATTGTTATATCAAAATATATTTACAAGTAAATACAATGTGGTGATAATGTGGTGTTAAACTGTGTATGAGAACTGTTGTTTTCTTCTTATATCTAAGGTATGTATAAAGGTTTATATAAAATATATATTAGTTAGAGATGGTTGTTTGTTTTATTTTATTTTACTACTGATAACCATTAACCTGTTCCATTTCCAGGAGTGGAGACTACACTTAAAGTTAAATATTTACAGCAGCAAATGCATAAGTTGCCCTTAGGAAACCTAAACCAATGTAGCCAATATACATGTATGGGCTCTCAAGGGAGCCAGTGAAACACATGCATTTATGAAGTATAAATACAATATTTATATATATATATGTAAGCTTACTGAACATTCTGATTAGAAAACAAATGTACAATTAATATACTTAGGGGAAACAGTAAAAAAAAATAGTTTTTTTTATATAAGTATGTTTCAATTCATTTTCTACAATTGTTCTCTCATTTATTTACTAGAAAATAATCATCACAATAATAATAAAAATGATTTATACTCTCATCATCTACTCAATTTCTCCCATATCATTCATTGCACAGGCAGACTATGTTTGTGAAATGAGGCAGTGCTTACTAGCTAATCAGTAAAGGACTAATTCATTTCATTCCAATTTCTGTTTTCCTGTGATACTTTACTGTATTTTATAAAAATAGGAATCTTAATATTTAAAATCATAAGGTTATGCAGTAAAGCTTGTTAAGAACAGATGTTATTTATATCTTCTTCTTCTTCTTCTTCTTCTTCTTCTTCTTCTTCTTCTTCTTCTTCTTCTCTTTCTCCTTCTCCTTCTCGTCCTCCTCCTCCTTGCTCAATATTCCTCCCTCACCATAAATGCCCCACCTTGCAGGTCCCTGGTCAAAAGTACCACCAATTAGACACATCATAAGGTCAACTGTTTCATTGTTGACCAGTATATTAACTGAACAGAACAACAAGGCTACCAGGTCAAAATATAGTCAACATGGTACCAACCGCACCAGGTCAACGTAGGCAACTTGGCCCTGATTCAGATCTGTGTACATCAGCTGGCTTGACTTTTTTGCTATTATTTGCAAGTGCGCATGCTTAGAAGCAAGACGCATGCATATGGTACTTCAAACCCCAGCGTAAATGGCGATGTATTTGCTAGCGTGATGATGGGCGTTTCATGTAAGACTCAAAAATGGTGAGCTAATATTGAAGAATCAGACTCTGGTGACTAAACAAACTATGGAAATTTTATTAATAAATAAAAGCAATATAAAAATTCATAAAACAACAAAAAACAGGAGAGATATAATATTTATCTATGCCACCCTAGTTTACGGACATATACCACCCTGCAGGGATCAAAAGTGGGTATACATATAGTACACCCGAAGCTCCTCGCTATTAGCGAGCCGGAGAGCAGATACTGAACCAGAGAGACTGCGGGATGTGTACATTAGCTGGAGGATTCCTAATTGCCCACGTGTATCCTATGTTCTCCTGGGACATAGGATACACGTGTGCAATTAGGAATCCTCCTTCTAGCCTGAGGGTACATCTCCGTCCTTGTGCGTGCACATCCCGGAGTCTCTCTGGTGCAATATCTGCTCTCCGGCTCACTAATAGTCCGGAGCTTCGGGTGCCCGGTCCGGTCCTGAGGGCTGAGGGGCACTGCTTCTAAACCTACAAGCGGAACGCCCTGATTGAGATCCTAGAGGCTCCAGCAAGGTACATCTTGGTAAGAGTATGATCATTCCATCCACTATATGAAGTGAATACACCTTCAATATGAACATGCCTATGGGAGTCATGTGCTGAGGACTTTTGCCCACATATAAGGAATATACGGAATCCACAATTTATAGAGCTGTTTTGTGGGGTCTCCTGCCAAGAAACCCACTCTATTCATAGCAATTATTTCCCTTCCTATGGAAGGTGCACCTTTTCTATATTAAACACATATGTTTCTGTGTAGTGCAACACTGTTGTTTCCACAAGATCACATTAAAATCAGTAGTTGTTTAAATACCGGACTGCAATTCAATATAGTGAACATATTTCTATTATTCCATACTTATACCCTTGGTGAATGTCCAGGAAGATATATTGTTTGAATCATCCACTTCAAATTTTTTCTTACTGACTTTAATTCCAAAACCGGTTTTGTTTATCAACAAGGTGTGCACCATTTTTGGATGAGTTCTAAATATCCTAAGGACATTTTTTTGGGCTATTAGTGGCTTTCTCGCTGTTTACAGACTATGGGCCTGATCCTGAGCTACGGCCGGCGTCGCTAGTACGGCGGGCGTAGCTCTAATGCGCATGCGCCGGGCAGATGTTGCTCGGTGTCACTATGGAAACGCCCGATCGTTGATCGGGCGTCCATAGTAGCGCCGTAGGGACGCTAGAGGGGACGTCCTCCAGCGTCCCTACGCTCACGTTACTGCTGGTGGGCGGGGGGAGGGAAGTAAATGAGGGTGGGGGGCGTGCTAAGAGGCCATACGCTCCTGTGCGAGCGTATAGCCCCTTCCTTACGCCGGCCGAAGTTAGGGTAGCCTTCAGCCGGCGTAAGTAAGGGGCCATACGCCCACACAGGGGGAGTGCCAGGGGGGAGTCAGCGATGTAACGCTGAGCGTTAGCACGCTCAGCGCTACAGCGTTAAAAAGATAAATTACTGAATTCCAAATATTTATTTGTGGATTGAATTTTTTTGAAGTGAGTGCTGACTTTGTGACATTGGGCCTGATCCAGATCTACGCCAATGCGCTGTGCTTACTAAAGCACAAAGTATCGGCGTCCACTCTCCCCAACACTCCCCCTGTGCGGGCGTATTTCTCATTGCTTATGCTGGCTGAAGGCTACCCTAACTTCAGCCGGCGTAAGCAATGGGTAATACTCTCACACACGAGCGTACTACCGCTAAGCCCTCCCTCCCTCATTATATTACCTCCCCCCGCCCACCTTCACTAACCTTAACGTAGGGATGCTACGGGGACGCCCCCTCCAGCGTCCCTACGCTGTTCCTACACCGGGCAGATGCTTTTCAGTAAGCATAAGCTTACTCCCGCTGTCCTAGCGATGGCGGGCATAGGTCTGGATCAGACCCATTGCCATATTTTTTTCTGTTGAAACACCTACAGTCTGGCACCTTTGTTTGAATAAATTGTGGACTTTATAGTGTGCACCAAAGCCTTGCAAAAGGCAATTTGTGTATATATATATATATATATATATATATCAATCACTCATTTTTATGTTTGTGAATAAATTAATAATAATTTACTTTACTAAGTTTAACTTTACAAATATTAAATATTTAAAAAAAAATTTATATTGACATTGTGTTAAAATGTTATCAAAGTAAACCTTACAAAAACTGTAGACAGTCAAACATATTATTAATGAATGTTAAGAAAATAGACAAAAGTTACAGATCACATAAATACACAAACGTATCAAAACATTTTACAAATTACAAAAGTTGTGTTCTTAAGTTAAGTACAGAATATGAAAACCTACCAACATCCGCAACTGAAAAGCTACCTTAAGATCCGCATGCATTCGTTCCTAAGTTCAGGTCGCAAGTTAATAACCACACCTTGAAATTGAAATTGAAATATAATTAGAATTTTGTGATCCTCCCAGTTCTTATGTTATGAGGACAGACGCAATTTCAGAACGGAATTTTAAGTTCACAATTTCTGTTAGCAAGATCCGTACGCAATCGGTTGCTGCACATGCGCAGTTAAAAAAATCACTTAACTTACTATTCTTAAGTTACATGCGTACGTGGTTCTGAATCAGGTCCATTAACCATGTTATAAAAACATTGGGGTAGATCCTGAACTACGTGTGTGCGTACGTATTTTAGCGGTGCGTATTTTCGTACACGTAAGGTCAATACACTCCTCACGGCACACCCCTTGCACGGACGTATTTTCACAAATTACGCGACCCAAACCCTACCTTAACTTTTCCTAACGTAACAGAATACGTCCGCTCACGGGTGTACAGACTACGCGAACGTACGCAGCTTAGCACGCCCATACTGTACACTTTAAATACCACCCCCCGCCTACTTCACGTAAAACACACGTATTGTTGACTAACGTAAATTTGGCACGCCCACACGTAAGTATTTACGTTAGCAATACATGAAATCTCTATACGTTTGAAAATACGCTACGTGAATGTGCGTATTTTCTGCGGTGCGCATGCGCAGTGCGTACAAATCTGCGAATTTACGTGTCCGCCACACGTAAATTCACGGAAATGCGTAGTTCAGGATCTGCCCCATTATCACTAATAATTCTATGTTTTTAAATAAGCTTGTTTAGAGATATTTGGAGGATATTCCTATGCTGACCTATATAGATCACCAAGCATATTGTCTATAAATCTCTTGCCCTATAATAGTCTATTAAATATATTAAGGATCCTGGCCCTATGCAGACTACCGGACGTATAACATATACAGTGTTCAGCGTTTTTTCCTACTGCACATGCGTAGAACATTTTTTACGTTATCTATGTATCTTTTCCTTACATAGATTGCATAAATGCGGTCTGTTAAACGTACAGTAGTCTACATATGGCTCCCTGTTATCACTACATTTGAAATAAATAATTAAATACATAAGCACATCAAAATTGGCAAACCTCATAAAACCATAATCCATTAAATGGCTCTGATACCAAGAAATAGAGAATAGAACAAATAAAATAAACTTTACTAAAATCTGACCTTAAATAGGGGGGTTCAAAAATAATATATAAACAAAAATAAACATATTTAATGTACATTAATTCCTAAAATAATAAGAGTTCTACCTTTCTGCTTAGAATAAGTGTAACAACTATTTATAACGGTCCTGATCCAGACCTACGGCCGCCGTCGTTTTTAGGGCGGCCGTATGCGTTAGAACGGAATTTCAGATGTTGTCCGGCGTAATCCATGGCTCTGGGTGCCGTGGATCTACAGCATAGTTACAGACAAAGGGGCGGGAAGCTTCGTAACTACAGCGTAGTTACGGAAGCTAGGCGGGAGGGTAATTAGGAAGGGAGGGCTGGGTTTGACAGATTACGCTCCTGTGTGAGTGTAGTTACACACAGTTATGCCGGCTGAAGTTAGGGTAGTCTTTAGCCGGTGTAACTGTGTGTAACCACGCTCACACAGGGGGAGCGACAGGGGGAGTGCACCAGAGCTACGCTGGCCGTACTTACGAACAGTGGGCCAGTGTAGCTCTGGATCAGGCCCAAGGTATCTAACAGTCTCTAAGTACATTTAATACAGAATATAAAATAGTAATTATGCATCCCTACCTAAAATATACAAAACTACCTACCTTTCTGATAGGACAAGTGTAGATATATGCTGAAGAACAAACTTTTATTCTAAAAATATTAAAAGAATGCATTTAAACTATTAAATTGGAGATAAATCTCTAAAGAGCCATGTAAAAAAATCTCCAGTTAAACCTCAAAAAAACATTAAAAATACCAAATGGCCAAAAATATTATAAAACTACCAAATGGCAAAAAAATTGGTTAAGTGGTCTTTAGGTATAACAAAAATACCTTAAATTATTATGCAAATAATATGCCAAAAAATTATTAAAGGCAATAAATAGATAAAACATCATGGGTAATAAACTAAAATTACTAAAAAAAAGTTGGAAAAAATTGGAAAAACAGACAAACAGGAAAAAACTGAAAAAAACAAACAAACACACAAAAAACCTTACCTTTCAGATGGAACTTCTCATGGTTCTCCACTTACGGTACTCGGTCTTCCCAACTGGTCTCCCCTGCTGGTACTGGCCGAGCCCTACCCTTAGACTTCCAAAATCGGATGGAGATGGGCGAACCAGGGTGGTATGACTGTATGTGTGTATTTTGTTGGAATAAATTACATTGTATTTTGTGCTGCATAAGAATAGATATTATGATTTATGGACGGGCCATCAGCTGTATGAGGATTTGCATATGTCTGTAATACCCTTGTTATTTGGATGTTATCTAATATTATACATCATTCATTTAAAAACATGGTTTCTAGTTAGACGGCTGGTGTGTATTAGATTTTCGTCCGCTGAAAAGTACAGCTGTTTGGATAAAGGACAGCCAACCTACTCCCGGAGTCACCATTTTCAGAAAGAGGACATCCCTCAAAACACGTCAATAGTGACTCATCGCTCCTTGAGCTTCCCTCCGGCTGCCGAACCCGACAGACCTCCGACTGTTACTTTCATCTGCACCTCCCAGGACTTTGGTTACTCTTCCAGACTGTTTTTGTTCCCCACTTGGTAGGATTGCTCCTTGGTTATTTATACTTGGTATTTATTTTATGAATTGAATACCAATTTTTATGCTTACTATTGAATGTCTTAATAAATGTGTTTGACTTGTTTTACATAATATCCTCTTTTTCTATCTAATTATATGATGGATTTAATGTGAATTACAACTACAAGCAATTGAAACATACAGTTTTTTACACACCAGCCAGTATTATTGTACTATTTGATTGGAATCCTTTTTTGGACTCTTTTTATATTTTAATTATTTATGTTTATGTAAAATATTTAGTGCTGTATTCTCTTATTTTTCTATTTAAATAGTCTGTGTTGATCCATGCAAGAAGTACTCAGGCATTGCTCAATACGATCATCACATGAAATTTATCTAAATAATGATTGTTAATTGTGATTGTGTATGTGCCTCAATAACTGAATGAATGACTTAGATGTATGTGTTAATGTAATGCAATGGGAACAGGGTAGTGAACATAGGTTTAAATTCTTACGTTTCTGATATATATATTAAACTATAATGATGCTTCCAATATAATTCTTAAAAAGAAAATACGTGGTTTAGAGAACGCATATGCAAAAAATCATTGCCAATCGTTTTTACATATGTGTATTAATTGTTGTCTTTTGTTTGCTTTGCAGGGTTATGGATTTTTTATTTTTTGTTCTCAAATTAATGTTATGATTATAAGAATATGATTATAATATGATTATTCATTTATTATAGTGTATACTTTCAAATAAAATATTTTTTTCTGTAAAAACCAATGCTTCTTCATGATTTTTGGTATTATAGTAAGTGACAAAAAGAACAGAAAAGTAATAAGATTTACTAATGTAATCCAGATATACACGTAATTTGTAAAATTTACCATGTATGAGATCAAGCCTGAGGTATAAACACACTTGTTAACCTATTTAGGTATTTTCACATAATTACATGCTATCCAAATGAGTGACATATTTCAAGCCCAAAATTGACAGAATTGCATGTTAAACCTGTTAGACATTTGGTGCTAACAGGAAAATGTAATGGTCTCAGCAATCTGGGTATCTGGTTGGAAGACCCTTGTGCTGGCAGGTGAGTATTGGAAGCTAGGGAAATTTATGTAGCATTTATTCATTGGCATGAGGAAAGCACAAGGAGATGCTTTAGAAGCAATCTGAATATGTAGGTTCCAGAAGACAAAAGATAAAGCTGGCTGACACTCTAAAGGTCTAACGGTAAAGAAATAAACTGCAGCATACAGCTGGAGTAATCCAGCTGCACAGTAAGCAGACTAATCTAAGATGATTGGGTTACTGAGGCAGACTGAGCAGTGCTGATGGTGCAAATAGAAGACTGTGCTGCAATGATGATGCTGAGGCTGAGTGATCAGTGATGATGCAGATGGCAGACTGAGCTGTGGTGATGATTCTGAGGCTGACTGAGTAGCAATAAGGATGCAGAAATCAGACTGAACTACGATGATGAGAAACTATAGCAGTCTGAGCAGTAATGGTAAAACAGGTAGCTGACTGAACTGCAGTGATGGGAAGCTATAACATCTGAGCAGCAATAATGAAGCAGGTTGCTGAAGCCCAGGGAATAACAATGGGACTGGAAAGCAGACAAAACCACTGTAGGTAACAAGGGCACTCTAAGCATTGTATAAATGGAGTATGTGACTGTACATCATGTGATTGGTTCATTGCGGTCAGGTGACCACATCCAACATAGCCATGCCCATGGACAGTGCAAATGCCAGTATTATGAAGCAGAAATGTGGGTATTCAATGGGGAAACTCCAAGGAAAGTGAGGGCAACTGAGGCAGCCATGGAGTACCAAAGAAAATGCGACAATGATATATGACCCAAATTAGGGATGGGATTCTCACTGTTACAAGCTAGGGTCACCTCATTGGAAGTGTTTCTATCAGTGGAATGGAACAGGTTATGTGGGGGGGGGGGTATGGCAACTGTTCAGTAAGGACTTAGTTAAGCCCTTTTGTACTATCCAGAGAGTCCGTTCCTTCCCCTAAGTCCATGACTAGCCCAAATAAAAACTTAAGACTACTGAGGATGAAAAAAATAAATTTTGCTCTTAAAAGAAATAGCTGCCTGCCTTGCCCTACATGAAGTGCTTTTTTTTATTGTGGATTAACTTTTCAATATTAACTGTTTATTCTTTTTTTAAGATACTAGCTATTTCTGAAGATACTAGCTATACTAGCTATATAAGAAAATATGATTTATTGCATTCTGCACTCTAAAATTGTTTTATAATTGCTTTTCCGAGCCTTCCCGATTTAACCATTTCTGCCGCAATTCTTTGTCTAACATTTCACTGATCAGAAAATGCTAACACAATGTCCCTACATTGTGAAAGTTCCCCAGAGATAAGCCTGCTAATTCTAAAAGATCAAAGGCTGCCTCAATAATAAAAAAGCAAACACAGAGTCATTTAACTAGCTGTCAGTCTTGTTAGATTATTTTATGAGTTGCTTGCAGCCTTACATTACTCTGTTTTAGAATGACATGGCAACTTCTGATTAGATAGTAAATTTACTGCTTGAATACAACAAGCCTCAAAAAAGTCATCAGAAGCTTAAATCTAATATATGCTTGACTGCCTATGTATACAACTCTGTAGGAAGTTCTTAATGTTACATCTTGCACACAGAAGGGCCCAATTTCCATATTTTCCCTAACCTCCATACATTTCAATTGGATTGCTGCTTTTTTGCATGTGACCAAATCCATGCTAATTACTCTGACCACAGTCTGGATAGGGTTAAGTTCATAAGTGGTTGTTCCCTATTAGTCAATTTAAAGCATAGACATTCTCTCTTAATATTTACTTAATGTGATATCACTCAGAAATATTAGGGTAGGCCCTTAAGATTGGAATTCCATCTATACAGTCAGGTCCATAAATATTGGGACATAACACAATTATCTTATTTTGGGCCCTATACACCAACACAATGGATTTGAAATGAAACAAACAAGATGTTATTTAACTGCAGACTTTCAGCTTTAATTTGAGGGTATTTACATCCAAATCAGGTGAAAGGTGTAGGAATTACAACGGTTTCTATGTGTGCCTCCCACTTTTTAAGGGACCAAAAGTAATGGGACAATCGACTCAAAAGCTATTTCATGGACAGGTGTGGGCTATTCCCTCATTATTTCATCATCAATTAAGCAGGTAAAAGGTCTGGTGTTGATTCTAGGTGTGACATTTGCATTTGGAATCTGTTGCTGTCGACTCTTAATATGAGATCCAAAGAGCTGTCGGCAACCCTGGGATAATGCAGTGTAGCTCTTGCTGACCCTTCTGAAAGTTTCTCTAAGACATTTGACTGTCCAAATTTAGAAAGATCAGGTTCCTAGGCAGATATCCCCCCCCTTCCTACCCCCTTTTCACAATTGCCCACCCCATTCCCATATTTTTCAATGGGCACAGAGAGCCGAATGTAACTTACAGATATTTGAAATATAAAAATCATACGTAGGATCTTTAATAAAAGTGAATCATGGACCATATTCACATTTAAGAATGGTTTCCGTATGGTAGCCTCCGCTGCAGAGCCTATAGTACAAATTTTGAGATTCAGAGGTCTGCAAGTATGAGTGCAGGGCACTCTCCCTGCTCTCTTGTGTGCGGATATTAAATCCCTAAGTACCCTTCTGTGCGGGATACTGAATCGTATGTAAGGCTTTAGCCAAGCCCTTACTGTATGATTTGCATAAATTATCCCACCCCCCATGCCTACGCATTTAGGACACAAGACGAGGATCTGGTGAGTGTATTTACCATACTAAATCCAGCGCACTAATGACATACTACACCAATTTATCCCTCTGTGCCCCCTCTCTCTTTCACTTTATGTCCTTAGCCCTCCTCCATTGTTGGCAGCATAGGATCTCCCAAGGATAGAGGATCTGCAGATCACTACAGGATGCAAGACTTGTCACAACCTACCACCCCCCCTCCCGTAAAGAACCGTACCACACTTATAGACTCACTCCCACTACATCCTAGCCCCCCCCTCCTCACTATGCACCCACCCCCTTCCAGGAAAAGAAATACTAAAACCATGCTTACTTTATTCTGTGACTCTGAGAACAGCTGCGGTGCGGCATCCTCCTCTCAGTGTTCAGCCGGACAGCGCCGGTCACATGACACACTGCGAGAGAGAACTAATCTGCAGTGTGTCCTATAGGCCGGCGCTGTCTTGCTGAACACTGATTGGTGGATGTCAGATCACAGCTGCTCAGTCACAGAATAAGGTAAGCAGGGTCTTATTCTTTCTTTTAGACAGAAGAGAGGAAGTTCCGCCCCCTCTTCTCTTCAGTGAAAAAGACAGCTGCTCCGGCTGTCATTTTCACAGATGAGGAGAGGGAACGGATCCTCTTCTCATCTGTGCTTCCGGTGGTGGGCCATCGGCGCCCAGGGAACATGCCCTACAATACCCACCCTACCCTAGATATGCTACTGCTCACTACCCCCTACTGCACTTACCTGAAACTTACTAGTGATGATTAAGAAACAAGACGGGTACAGCAGCCCATACTGTACACATACACCCCACTAGACCTGTGCGCTAACATTTCCCCCACAGCTGCTATTTGCATGCTCATTAGGATCCACTGATTTGAACTTTCTGTTCCTGTGAAATTCTGCTTTCCCCTGGCACTGAACTGTGTGCAGTTAGTCACCATCTTTTAATAGAGTCAGCAGCTAGGGTGGCTGGGTCCAGCCAAACTTGACTGCAGTGTTCCCAGAACCATAATTGCTTAGGCAGACTTCTATACAGCCTATGCCTTTGCTGGACATGTACAAAAATAAACCAAATTTCAACCAAGGTTATCGCAATATATATTACTTTTAAGTAGTCAGAAAGGTTTTTGTTATATATATACTTCCAAGATAGAGGTTGCATCAGATCAGTTTGTAAAGCAATTTATACTGCAGGTGCCCAAAGCATGGGGAATTTGCACAAAAAAACAAGACATGGCCTGGCACTCTAGCCATTACCCAGTAGCTAATCATGATCTTCTATCTTTAAAATAAAAGTCAGAGAATTAGTCACAAATATCTGCAGACATGTGTTTAAGCCACCCGCCACTTACAAGGCTTCTCTGTTAGGTGGTCCTAACTCTAAACTTTAGAGTCCCAATTATGGGTCACATATCAAATATCTTTCTAAATTGAGAGCTCACCTCTTACGGAGGTCCCCAAGTCTCCAAAAAAGCCACTCTGAGACAGCTCCCCTTCACAGCTGCCATCTCAGACACGCTTTAAAACACACTTCCAAGATAGAGGTTGCATCAAATCAGTTTGTAAGGCAATTTATACTGCAGGTGCCCAAAGCATTGGGAATTTGCACAAAAAACAAAACATGGCCTGGCACTCTAGCCATTACCCAGTAGCTAATCATGATCTTCTATCTTTAAAATAAAAGTCAGAGAATTAGTCACAAATATCTGCAGACATGTGTTTAAGCCACCCGCCACTTACAAGGCTTCTCTGTTAGGTGGTCCTAACTCTAAAAAATATGAGATGTAGTTACATAGAAAATTATAATAACAATTAGATATTTTTGTTATAAATAAAACAACATTAAAGGCACCAAAATATTCAGATCATGGTTTTTGCTATGAAAGCACCAGCAGCCCCTGAGATCAACATACAATTTGTTGAAATTATACAATGAAGGTACTGGTTAAGTCAGAATTGCTCCTGGTGCCTCAATCATCAAAGTCAAATATATCGTCCAAAAGAATACTTTTTTCTAAAGTTATTTATTCATATCATTGGCGATATTAATATGAACAAAAAACTTTAGAAAAAAGTATTCTTCACCTAACTAAAGTCTCCCTGATTTCCTTACTTTGGACTATATATATATATATATATATATATATCGTCCAAAGTAAGGAAATCAGGGAGACTTTAGTTAGGTGAAGAATACTTTTTTCTAAAGTTTTTTGTTCATATTAATATCGCCAATGATATGAATAAATAACTTTAGAAAAAAGTATTCTTTTGGACGATATATTTGACTTTGATGATTGAGGCACCAGGAGCAATTCTGACTTAACCAGTACCTTCATTGTATAATTTCAACAAATTGTATGTTGATCTCAGGGGCTGCTGGTGCTTTCATAGCAAAAACCATGATCTGAATATTTTGGTGCCTTTAATGTTGTTTTATTTATAACAAAAATATCTAATTGTTATTATAATTTTCTATGTAACTACATCTCATATTTTTTAACTATGATTAATAATAACTCACATTGGAAAAACTCTAAAGTTATGTAACACAAGCTATATTTGCATGTGGCTTGATCTTTTAAATTAGCATCTTAATAAGATGGAACTTTAATAAACTGCACAGTTACAGCATTCCACCTCCTTTTGTAATTGGTTTATAATAGAAAAAATGTAGCCAGTAGCATCATGTACCTCTATAAGGTAATATAGCAGAGTCTTTGGTGATTTGATTATGGTCTGCAAATATATTTTCCCATGAGTGGGCATCTATTTGAAATTAATGAGGGCTTGTAAATGCAGTTTGTTTCTACATTTACAAAGAAGGTCCTTAGGTAAAATTGGATTAACAACAGTTACATAAACAAAGAGAAATGAAAGCTCTATTTTTAATCGGTGTACACATGAATACAAGAGAGTCTAGTTTCTATAATGATTATTATTAGTAAGTTGTTAGAATAGTAAGGAAGGGAGGCAGTTTATGTGAATTATAGGTAGCAGTTTCTAAGATATATACATTAACTTTTACCTATGATTTGCATCAACAACTTCCCATTCTTATTATACAAACAACATTGTAATAATAATCATTACACAAACTAGGCACTTTTTCTAAGAATGACTTTCCTCTCTCTTTGCTTTTGTGTTATATCCATGACTTCTAAAGGAATGACCACTTAGGGCTAGATTTAATAAACAGCGAATTGTAAAAATCGCTGTTTAATTGGTGATTTTCCAGCGATTGTAACATCGCTGTATTTACTAGCCACTGCATGCACTTAACCGTTACCATGTTGCGGCATAAAGTACTAGAAGGCACAGCATGCCTATGTATTGCAGGGTATGATGTGCCTTTTAGTACCATAAGCATAATGTTAATGGCATGTCGCCAAATACATTATGTGCCCAACATCTTTAATACATCATATAGTGCACAGTTAGTTACAATGGGCCAGATCCTAAACTACATATGTGAGTGATTTTACACTAGCCACTGACGTAAAATCGCACATTAGTATTTACTGCGCACGCGCATGGCAGATGTTATGCCACGTTACTCTGAACGTACATACCAGCCACGTATCAACAGCATAACTACGAACGAAGGGCCGTGACATACATACAACGCCCGTAATTACGGTTCGCAGCGGGGTGAGGCATTTAAATCGTACAATATGGGCATACTTAAGCACTTACGTACATGAAGTCTTTATGTATGTCAGTAGTTATGCTGTGAAAAGTAAAGGTAGGGTTTGGTAAGCGTAAAATGGGCAAAGTACATATGGCCTAGGGGAGTGCATAGAAAATACGCTAGCGTAAATACGCTACACAATGAAATGTAACAAGCACTTAGGTCTAGATCTACCAGGACCTCATTCACACTTATGAAGACACAAGTTACGTACATAGATTTACTCGTGTGGTCTTTAAAATTTAGGAAAAGAGGCGTGCTCCTCTTGGAGAGGATTTAGTTAGAAGTGGGAGGGGGGAGAGATTTAGATTAGCCAGGGAGGGTGGGGTGGGGGTGGGGAGAGGAAGAAGGAAACTATGCATTGTAAGATAAGGTAGCCCTATGGCACCATTAAGTTCCATAAGGTACCTAAATGAGTTAGGTGCAGTTCTGTCTCTTAAGTGTGAATAAGGTCCAATAATAAATACATTACCCTGTTAGTTGTAAAATACACATAGTACCCTATTAGTTTTAAAACACACACACTGCCCTATTAAATAGTTAAAACACATAGTGCCCCTTTACAGTATAAACACATAGATAATAAAACAACAACAAAAACTAGTGCTCTAGGGGCCTCATTTACAAAAAACGATTTGAGAGAAATCGCCATAAATCGCATGATTTGACCCTTTAAACTTGCATTGCGGTATTCAGAAAGGGTTAAATCACGTGATTTATGTGTGAAAAAAAATCGTCATGGCAAACATCATCCAGATGTTTGCCATTGAAAAGCTAGAAAAAAAAATCGCTGTATTCACTAAAGGCGATTTGAAGAAATCGCCTTTAGTGAGACTTGAAATCACAGAAAAAAAAATCGCTGCCAGAGAGGTGCGATTTCACTGTGATCTAGCGTCCCTGACCAGCAAAAACACATGTCAATAGACTTGGGTGTGAAAAAACTAAGTGCTGCATGGCTGAAAGCCTTAGCCATGCTGTGCTGATAGAACTACAAGGCTAAGCATTGCTTAGCCTTGTAGTAATATCAGCGTCAGCATGGTAAGGCTTCTGTAGTGTGTGTATAAAAAAAATACAGTAAGCAACAAACATACATTAACCCCTTACACTAAGCAGGCATGTAAAAAATAAATATTCCCTAACTAACAATGTTCCCTAATGTGTGCACTTACCTCCGGTGGTCATCTTCTCCTATTCTAAGTGTATATATGCAGTATGTGTTGTTTAAAAATAATAAAAGTTTTGGGCACTCACCATTAGCTGACATCTCTCTGGGGAAGCGCTGCTGGTATTGCTGAATCTTCTGCATTTGATTGGAGTCTGGGTTCCCGTTGCTTGAATTCAGTGGTCCGGTTCTCTGGGGTCTTCTCCAGTTGCCACGAAAAGGATACCTCCTAGTCTTGTTAGGTACTGCTTCAAATTACCATTTGGTCATCGCTAGGGGGCAGTGTTTTATATAGGAGATGATGTCAGAAACACTAGATGACCACCGGAGGTAAGTGCACACATTAGGGAACATTGGGGGTGATTCAGAGATGCGATTGCGAAAAGATCGCAAATATATGCACTTTAGCTAAGATCTTACCATGTTCCAGTCCACTGCATAAACAGTCACTCCCCTTGCAAACAGCGGTGGATCTTAAACTTAGACCACCATTGACTAACCCTAACTCTGCGCTGTCATTTAAGATCTTAAGTGACGTAGTAGCGTTCATTTAAGATCCTAAGTGTCTGCCCGCACCCACTTTCCCTCATTTCCCTGCCTCCCCCCGCCCATTTCCATGCAAATCCTTAAGATCTTAAAATTTCGCAGCACTTAAGATCTTAAGTGCTTGCGATCGATTCAAACTTACGCTCTTAGCGAATTTACGCTCCTAACCGCTACGTAGACGGCGTTGCACTATTACTATGCATGCGCAGTAATGCGAATTTTCTAAGATCCTAAATATATGCTCCTAAGTTCCGTGGAAATCGTATCTCTAAATCAGCCCCATTGTCACTTAGGGAATATTTATTTTTTACATGCCTACTTAGTGTAAGGGGTTAATGCATGTTTGTTGCTTACCGTATTTTTTTTTTTACACACACTACACGCAGCGCCGCATGGTTAGCAATGCTTAGACTTGTAGTTCTAGCAACACAGCATGGCTAAGGCTTTCAGCCATGCAGCACTTAGTTTTTTTTTCATCTCACACGAGTTGCTGTGATTTTTTAAAGGGCTAATCGCGGTGTTTTCTATTGAAAATCACCGCAACTTAGTCCTTTTAAAATCGCAGCAACTCGTGTGATTTGATTTAAATTGCAGCCAAATCGATTCTTTCTGAATCCCATGATTTGAGCTAAAAAATCGCGGGCAAATCGCCGCGAGATCAAACAATTTGAAATCACACTCTCAAATCGTTTTATATAAATGAGGCCCTAGGACCGTGTTCAGACTTACTATACTAATCTCCACTGCGCTGGCTATTGTACAGAATTTGTGATTAACAAAGAGCACTCCCCCTGCTCTCCTATATGCAGATTGTATATTCAACAGCAGGGACTCTACCTTAAGTATCCTGCACAGAAACCTTTACGCGTGGGATACTGCATTATATGTAAGGGCTTAGCCAAGCCCTTACTGAACGGTTTGCATGCATAGGAGATACGCATGGGAAATGGGAATGCCCCCGTGTACAGGGCTTTGATCCGCATGAAGCGCAGCATCAGTCAGCTGCACTCCATTGAAGATATAATGGCACCATGCACGCACATTATTATTTTACTGCAGACTTAGCGCACAGATGTCTGTAGGTGTTCCCAATTATAAATACAGTCCCTAATTACTGGTGCAGGGCCGGCGCGACCCGCTCCGCGAGGGGATGCACTGCATCCCGGCGCCATACTGGATAGGCGCCGGACATCCCCCGCACCACGCTTACAGATTAGCAGCGAAGATATAACCATGCACGCACATTATTATTTTACTGCAGACTTAGCGCACAGATGTCTGTAGGTGTTCCCAATTATAAATACAGTCCCTAATTACTGGTGCAGGGCCGGCGCGACCCGCTCCGCGAGGGGATGCACTGCACTGCATCC
>WWET01001603.1:267494-286477 GCA_011038615.1 Limnodynastes dumerilii
TCTGGAGACACGTGATGGGGGGCTGGAGTGACATGATTTGTGAATACTGGGGGGCTGGAGACACATAAGGATACTGGGAGCTAGAGAGACATGATGGTTGGCTGGAGTGACATGATTTGGGAATATTGGGGGACATTTTTATTCCTGTGAATGGGTGGGTAGGGGCCCCTGTGCATTGCTTTGCCCAGGGCCTACAATTCTGTTAAGACGGCCCTGGTGTTAGTAGCAGAGATGAGGGAAATGTAGAAAAGAAAGAGAGTTTGCGGGTTTGTGTTAATAATGTGTTAAAAGGCAGAAGTGGTTGTTAATATGATACTTAATGCTTAGGGAGGTTGTGGAATTTGATAACCTTGTCTGAAGAGATTAGTTTTAAGGGAACGCTGGAAAGTTTGTAGAGTAGAGGATAGTCTTAATGGGCGAGGAAGGTTATTCCAAAGAGTGGGTGCAGCCCGGTAGAAGTCCTGTAACCAGAGCATTTATGAAGTGCAGAAGTGAGTTGTAGATCTTGTGATGATCTGAAAGAACATGCTGGGATATATCTTGAGACAAGTGAGGATATGTATGCAGGATATGTATGCAGGTGGCTTTATAGGTTAGCAAGAGAATTTTGTATTTGATTCTGTAATTTACAGTCAACCAATGTAGAGACTGACAGAGTGGAGTAGCTGTAGTTGAGCATTTTGCAAGGAAGATCAGTCTTGCTGCTGCATGCAATATAGACTGTAGAGGGGTAATTTTATATTGTGGGAGCCCAATAAGAAGGGCATTGCAGTAATCAATGCAGGATATAATTAGGGCATGAATGAGAGTTTTAGCAGTTTCTTGTGAGAGATATGTTTGGATTTTGGAAATGTTTTTTAAGTGTATATAACATATAACATATTGAATGTGGGGCATAAAGGACAGTTCAAAATCAAGTGTAACACCTAGACAGCGAGCTTGGCGAGTAGGGAATATTTCAGTGTTGTCAACAGAAATAGAGAGACCAGGTGGGTAGCTCTTGTTGACAAGAGGAAATATTAATAACTCAGTTTTTGAAAGATTAAGTTTAAGATAGCGAGAGGACATCCAGGATGAAATGGCGGAAAGACATTCAATTACGCGAGCCAGCACGGTTGGCGACAGTTCAGGGGTGGATAGATAGATTTGTGTATTATCTGCATAGAGATGATATTGGAAACCAAATGACTTTATAAGTTGTCCAAGGGAAGAAGTATAGATAGAGAAGAGCAAGGGACCCAGGACTGAGCCTTGAGGTACCCCAACAGACAGCGGAGGGGCAGAAGAGGTAGATCCAGAAAAGTGGACACTGAAAGAGCGATTGGAGAGGTAGGATGTGAAGCAGGAAAAAGCTATGTCCTGAATACCTATTGATTGCAACATTTGTATGAGAAGAGAGTGGTCAATGGTGTCAAAAGCAGCAGAAGATATAGGAGAATTAGAAGAGAGTAGTGACCTTTGGATTTAGCAGTAGCCAAATCATTGACCACTTTGGTTAGTGCCGTTTCAGTGGAGTTTTGAGAACGAAAGCCTGACTAATGAGGATCTAGAAGATTGTGTAAGGAAAGGAAGTTAGTGAGGCGAGTATAGACTAGTCTTTCAAGCAGCTTTGAGGGGCATGGGAGCTGGGAAATGGGCTGATAATTTATGGGAGAATTTGGGTCAAAGTTTTGTTTTTTCAGAATTGGAGTAATCAGTGCATGCTTGAATAAAGATACCAGTGTTCAGAGAGAGATTGCAGATTTGAATTAAGGTTGGAATAAGCACAGAAGATAGGCATCGACTGACTTGTGAAGGTACAGGATCAAGAGGACAGGTAGCAGAGTAGGAAGAGAAGAATAGAGCAGATACTTCCTCTTCATTTGTGAGAAGGAATGAGGACATTGTGGCAGAGGGTAGAGAAAGGGTGTTGGACAGTATGTTAGTGGAAGAGGGGTTAAAGGATAATTCCAGTCTTATGTTATCAATCTTGTCATTAAAGTACATTGCAAGATCATGGGCATTGATGGAGATTGGTGGATTAGGCACAGGAGGGTTTAGTAGGGAATTAAATGTACAAAAGAGGCGTTTGGGGTTAGAAGCCTGAGTAGAAATGAGAGTTTGAAAGTAAGATTGTTTGGCATTATCCAGGACAGTTCTGCAAGTGTGATTTGTGTTTTGTGTGTTTGTATAAGTCAGAAAGTCATTGGGCAGACGAGATTTGCTGCAACGACGTTCTGCTTTGCGGGAGTGTTTTTTAAGGTTACACCTTTTTTAGGTGCAAGTGTAGACCTGAGTAATACAACATTAAGTAGCAGGAGGGCACAAATTTAAATTGTGAAAGCAGAATTAGAATTGAGAGGTTTAGTGTCTTTGCTCAACTCTATTTTAGAGATTAAATTTAAAGCTACACAGTATTTAATTCTATGTGCAAAAGTAATTTTCCAGCATGCAAAAGATTTGACTAAGATACTTAGATTGCTGGGAAATTTGAACATTTCTGCTAAGGCTTTTCTGTGTCATTTTCTTTTAAAATTTTCTACCTCTCATTTTACCTCCACCTGTTACTTTTTCTTTTTCGTTTTCTAATGCGGTTTAATGCTGTTTAAAATCTTCTATGTTGTATAGTGTTTTATTATTTTACTCTGCTAATCTAGAAATTGTGTTTGGACTTTAGAATATTCTCCCATACTAAAATTTTCTCTGTGACGTTTCCTTACTGTGAGGGGCCATGGCTAGCTTTTTACAGAACTTGTTTTAAATTTGGAAAAATGCCACTGTTGTGGCAGTTACAGTTGCAAAAGTACATTACAGTTGCAAAATGTATAAATTCGCTTGTCTTGAGGCAAAAGAATAATTAACATCATAATTAAGAGCTTGCCCTTAAATCTCCAAAATAGTGTTTGGGCTAAAAACCTAAATTGCAATGTTTAAAGGGGCAAATTTACTAAACTTGATTTTTGATTTATCAGTGATTTCAGCGCTTTAAGCACTGTATTGACTAAAAAAAGTTTTTTATGGCAATTTAAATCGAAGTTGATGTTTGGCGACTTTTCAGGGCTTAAATCACTGTGATTGGTATATTAAAATTAAAATAAAATAATAATGCCAGAGGTTATCTAAGGCGGACCTCTGGTGACTGATGATTCATTACCATCGGAACCCAGAAGAAGAAGGACCAGACACCAGCATCGCATGGGCAGAAGAAAGAAAATCCTACAAGGAACCTTCTGATCTGTTCATGCAACTCACCGGAAGATTGAAAGCAACTAAAATATGAGAATTAATAATTTATTTAATTTTTTTCAACATTTCACTTTTTTTAGGATTTTTTATGGACAGTATTGAGATAATGTTACACATTTAGGACACCTATGTGGGCACTTCTAATTTAATGACACCTATAAGGACAATTATATTTAAGGGGCAACTATGAAAACTAGTCTATTTAAGGGGCAACTATGAAGGTTGTATTAACACTATATTGGGGACATAGTGTTAAGGGTTTTGCTTTACATTTTAATCGCACACATGATCCATGGCACAGCATGCCATTAACACTTGGCATGCTGACACTTATCGTATTAAAAGTCACAGCATGCGCTGCAACACATGGACATGCTGAGCCTTCTACTACTATATGTGCCAGTATGCTAAGGGTTAATAGCATGCAGCGCAATGTATTTTTTATTGTAAATAAATAAAATTTTATATAAAATGTAATAATTTTTTTTATTAATATATTTTTCAATACTAAAGGGCAAGGAGTGTGGTGATTTTAACTAAATCGACACGCACACCCTGCTCTTTTTTTTTACAATTTTTTCTGCGTTTTTTTTTTTTACCGATTTTTTTGGGTAAATGCAGCTAACACTGAGATTTCTCTTTTAGGTTAAAGGGACTGATTTAGACAGTACACACAAAAACAGTTGGAAATGCACACCTTGGTCATACCATGCTTAATTGCAGTAGTATTTATTGAGTTTAATGAAAATATTTTTGCATATTACACACATTTAACAGCTTTTCATTTTAAACTGTAATTTAAAGTTCAGCTAGGAAATACCATGTTGAAGATTATCGTTCATGGGGCAAGCAGATAATGTTTTACAGATAATAATGCAATACATAGAAAAATCAGGTCTGTTATTTCCTATTTTGATTCACTTAATCAATACAGAGATTTTTTTTTATAAAATGTAATTTAACAGTTGTAAAAAGGAGTCATAATGCTATCAATGTAAAGTCACAGACGATGGACATAGATGTATAATTTACAGTTTGTACAGATATTCTGTTAATATATCACCCCTGTAAGCATCAAGGTATAATTTAAATTTGCAGTGTATTTCACAGAAATGGTGAGTGGGATTTTTTTATGTTGAATGCTAAGTGATCACCGAATGCAAACAAAAGTGTTTTGCAGTATTAAACATTTTAAAAATTAAGATCCCCTTGCAGAATATTTTCTTAAGATAAAGACAATAGATAGTGCACAGATAAGCTATTTCTTTTCTTCCGTGTTTGAATGGTTCTGTTTTTCAAATGTTCCTAGACCATGTCTTCTATAAATACCAATGGATGATAAAAATAACTACCAATTTGAGGCACACACTGGAGAAGACATGGCATGACATTGAAGGTAAGTAAGAAAATGTTTTAGTAGAAAAACACAGAAAAAATAAAATGATTTAAAAATCGATTATAAATGAATAAATTCACCAGGTGCAACCAAGCAGTTTGGATTCCTAACTTTTAATCTCAATAATCAATGTTAAAAAACATATAAATAAAAATCATTCAGCAGCTGTATAAATCATAACAATTGTTGAGACATTCTGATTATGTAAATTATACAAATTCATAAAAACTCCAATGGAAAACTCAAATAATGGTCCTAGACACCGTTATAAGACTCATAGATGTAATTTGGGATGAGCTCTTTATGCATATAGTATATAATGATTATCGCGGCAGAATGTTATATGAAGATGTAGAAAATAATTAGCAGTGGCAATCTGCAGTTTCCTTCAATAAACAATGGATATAGCAACCAAGGGTACACCATCCAAGTTGGTACACTATGTAATATGAAGATTTGTAGAATTCACACACAAAAGTGATAGGGTTACCTCCAGAGTATATTAGCAGTTTAAGTCCTCAATGGAAAGTAGCTTCTTCAGCAGCAAGGCTCTCGGCCGAGCGGCGTATATATGTAGGAGGTGTGCGCCCAGACCAATGTGCAATACTCCTCGGGCAAATCGAGAACCAAACAATATCTCTGTGTAATAGAAAGTGTGTCCCAATAGAGATTTGGAGTCTGAAGAAAAGTGCAAGTGCTAATTGGAGGTTAAGTTCACAAACTGTAATACAGTCACAAATGTCGACAGCAGCAGCAGAAGGCAGCAATAAACAATACTTACGCGTTTCGTCCCAATCCCGAAACTTTTTCAAAGCAATCATGAGTAAGAAAATGTAAATATAAAATTATAATCTGGACATAGATTTCACATTTATTTCTTCCATTTCATCTGTTAATTAAATACTGTATCACTCTTAAAACCAGCATGATTTTACCAATTATGCATGTGCCTAGGAATGTTATTTGTTACAATGAGGAAGGTTATTTCAGATGACAGGGAAATCTGTTCCAGGGTTTAACCTTTGACAGGGCCATGATGTAAACTCAAGGAAAAGCTCTCCACTAATACTACAAGATTTGGACAAGATGGTTTGAGTCACCTTATGTTAGAACCCCTTGAACTTTCTAAACCCTTAATAGAGTAGTGTAGATTCAAGATAGCTCCTGATCTAACTCCTGTTAACTTGACACCTTATGACAAGAGCTTGACGAGTTATGGATGCCCCCTCCCCTGGATTTGTGATACTTGGTCCATGTTGGGAGATATTTTTTGGTATAAATTGTCATTGCTTTTGTAAATATAGCATGTTTTATGTGAGCTGGGTGCTCCTTCACAATATACTTATGTTTCTTGCATATTTTACAATGTGTCATATGTACAGTTTGTCATATAATGATGATTATTGCTGTATTTTGAATAGAAGAGCCAAGGGGTAGGCTATGTTGGGTTTTGTTTTTGTTTTGTATTCTGTTTATTTTTTGAAAATTCAATAAAATTGGCCATGAGGATAGGGCACTGGGTGATGGCTTGATCAATAGATCCAGCACAGTTCTAAGCACTTTGTTTAAAGGTATAGTTACTGTAAACAAGAATAATGAAGAAGGCCGGAAAAGGGACAATAATACTATGTCATGGTCTGAATATGTTTGGGATCAGTGGCGGGTTCCAAGGGGCATGTAGGATGACAAGCAACGTAGTGGAAGTTGGGAGTCCGGATGTAGTGCTTGTGCATATGAATGACCTGGGTTACAAACAGTAGAGATCAGTGATAAACACAGAAAGCGAAGAATAAAAATAAAACATAACTTTTATTAATATATGTAAAAAGGTGAAATATAAACCTACATAAAATTCACTGCTTAAATTATTTAAAGTACCTGGCTTTAACCAAAATTAGGCACAAGTAGAGAGGCACATGAAGAATTACATAACTAGGTATAGTAAGGTGTAGCCGCAAAATACTCAATTGCTAATATGTGAACAGTCTGGTAGTTGGTAACAATATATCATAGAAGAACAATAATATAGAATAAATGAACAAATAGAATATAGAAAAAAGTAGCAGTATGTTAAAGTGGAGAAAAATTAACACATATTAGGGGGGTACCAATATCAGATCAAGGTTGTAATAACTATAATTGATGGTTAATCCTAACCTAAACTCCCTGATTTCAAACAAGTGAAGCTCAATCCTACATAGACGTGCCTAGCCGACTCACGGCGGGACTTCGCTCCGTATTACATAGAGTTTATCTGTCCCTACTCTCTCTCTGCGTGCCCCACAGGATAAACTAGCTAAATAGCAAAATATACAAATTACAATATCATATGGGAGAACAATGGTGAGAAAATAGGGAGATGGCAGTATATATACACATATAAAAATATATGGGAGCCCAAATGTCAGAAAATGTGTTAGCACATAAATGGAAAAAAATCCAATTTAAGCCTCCCTAGTCTAGATGTTAATATGGGCTAATATGTAAAACCTTCTATTAGTTGGCAACATTGTAGCATAAAAAAGCAAATGGAGTATTAAGAAAGTAGCAGTTATATGGAGGAAAATAAGCACATGTTAAAGGGGTATGGATAGTAGATCAAAGTTATTGTAACCATAATAGATTATTAATCCTAACCTCAACTCCCTAATCTCAAACAATTAAGAGCTCAATCCTACATATATGTGCCTAGCCGCCTCACGGCGGGACTTCACTCCGTATTACACAGAGTTTTTCTGTCCCTACTCTCTCTCTGCATGCCCCACAGTGTAGACTAGCTGAATACAAAATATACAAATTACAGTTTAATAAGGGAAAATAGATGGAGAAAAAATATGGAGATGGCAGTGTATATACACATACATAGAAAATATGGAAGCCCAAATATCAGAAAGTAAATTAGCACATATGCAGAGAAGATCTAATTAGAGCCTCCCTAGTCTGGGTGTAAGTAACAGCTTAACCCTAGAACAGTGCCTCACGGCGGGACATTACTCCGTAATACACGGAGTATATCTGTCCCTATTCTTTTTCTATGTGCCCATAATTGCAAGTATAATCAAAAGGTAAACCAGATTAGTATAAGGAATAAATGAAGCAGTGAAAAGTAAAAACAGACAAGGAGACCGAGGTGCACCTCCACCATCAAATGGCTTTGTCAAGGCTGACTAGGAGGATTAGGACGGTACATCTGGACTGGACTGGATTGCTCGAGAGGCTGGACTGGACATTGGACTGCTGGAGAGCAGGCAGGCTGGTAACAGAGGTGCAGGTAATGCTGGTAGCAGTAGTGCAGGTAATGCTGGTAGCTGTAGTTCAGGTAATGCTGGTAGCTGCAGTGCAGGTAATGCTGGTAGCAGTAATGCAGGTAATTCTGGTATCTGCAGTGTAGGTAATGCTGGTAGCAGCAGTACAGGTAATGCTGGTAGCTGTAGTGCAGGTAATGCTGGTAGCTGTAGTGCAGGTAATGCTGGTAAGCTTGGAGAAGCAGGCTTGATTATAGAAACAGCTGGGCTTTGAGAAGCAGGTTTCTCTAGCAATGAATTCAGGAAACATGATGCAAGACAGACTGGATGCAAGACAGGCTGGAACCAGGCACCTTAAAGAACCAAGTTGTTCTGGCACTGAGGGATCAGTGCACAGGGTTTAAATAGCCCGCCCAGTGCACAGATTGGCTGGAGAGATCATATGTGCTGCAGAGGAGTATCTGTGTAGCTGCTGGGAATCACATAACTGGCGATGTCCATGCACCAGAGGATAGTGGTGCAGATGCCCAATTCCCAGACACTATGCTGCAATGGACACTGTACAGGAGGCTGCCACTATTGGAAGTGGTACCTCTAGAGGGCTTGAGATCTGGTGGGCATGACATGGGAAAGCCGCTAACAAACGGCTCCTGATTCGGCGGCATCTGCCACTGAGTGTGACATGCTAGCTCTATGAACACAATGCAGACATTTTGACAACCAAGGTAAAAAATTAAAACAATTAAAATATTTAACATGCTTTTCAAGAAAACGCAAAAATGAAAATCACAGCATATATACTACAGTTTATTTTGACAATTCAAGATTTCTACAGTATTTTTAGGCAGATTAATTGTTTGCTTGAAAAATATAAAAAGTAAATATTACAAAATGCATATCTGCATTGTCAGGAATGTTTTTTGGCATTTATTTTGCACAAATCATATTACTAAATATTTTTTGACCATCACAAATGCATAAGTGTTACTTAATACTTAATAAGTACATGTCAAATGTTGCAATCTTTTTAGACACTGTATCATTTTTTATTTAAATTATTTCATGTTTATCTTGTGCAAAGTACTACCTCAGCCTTTTGTAAATTTTAATAAAACTTTGATTATAATGGTGAAATAATTAATGATAAATTAATCAAAAATACAGAATATATGGAAAAAAATACTGACACACTGTAGGAGAAAGTTGCTAGGATGGGTGTCGCTACCCCAAAAAATATTACATAAAAGTAATTGCATAAATGTCAAATGACTGAGAGCCCTACCATCTCCTAAACCCTGAAAAACAATAAATCATGCATAATGACATAGAGAATTAATTTGTAGTTAAAATGGAAGGCATAGTTTATTATTAAGTCCCTAATTAGAATTAGTAACTATTTAATGGGCTGAACGATGGCCACAGAAGCAATAGGGGTTAGGATCCTTGCCTAATCTAAGCTTAAGTAAACCATATTGCATGACAGTGAATTTATGCAAGCCATTTGCAAAAATTCACTGTCAATGAACATCTGCGCATGCGCAAGGCAGATGTTCCCTTAGTGTAAGTACTATCGAACATAGCGAAGTTATGTACGGCAGTACTTATGGAGAAGGGGCAGACACTTTCCTTACGATAGCTCAATCATTTAAATTAAGGCCATAGGGTGGGGGAAGCCCCTGTATGACTACTTCTGCGGCCTTAAGGCTGCAGACCTAGTTGAAATATTTAACGTAGGAATCTGGACACATAAGTGTCCAAATTTACTACCGAGAGTGGGAAGTGCAGGGGGCGTGCACTCCCCGCTATGCGATTGTACTTATGGAAACTCGCACAGACGTAATGCATGCGTGGGTCTGGATCTACCCCATTGAGATTAGGAGCTATGTTTACTAAGCTGCGGGAAAGGAAAAGTGGAGATATTACCCATAGCAACCAATCAGATTCTAGCTCTCACTTTTCTATTTCCAGTAAATCTGGCCTGGCACTAACGGTCACTCTATAGTTACTGTGTCTTTAATGTAAAGCCACGCCACTAGGACTGACGTTCAGGTTGCAAGTTATAAGTTGTTGCATACCCTGAGACTGCCCGATGCTACATAGTTCTCCCCACTTACTGTTGCACTTTGCTATGCCTGAAAAGCAAGCAAAATGAGGTAGGAAAGAAAAGGCACAGGCTCCGTATTTAACGTTATGAAGTAAAATCCCTAAAACCATTAAAAACCTGTGCTTTGTTAAACAGCTCTGTCAGACTCAATTTCACACAGTACATAAAATATTATAAATTTTAATGTAAATTCAGGTGAAATAATTTCTGACCCTGAATTTTTTCCTACTTTATTATATTCAAGTTGTACATGTAAGAAATTCTGTAAATGGCAAATTGAAAGTTTTCAAGACAGAAATGCATTTTAGATTCACCTGTTCACCTTGATGTTTGGTGTGCTATTTATCATATTTTTGCATCTGTGTATACCTTCAGATCTATACCATGCAAAAATACTTACTGACATGAATTAGGTAATTGGAAAATTAGAACCATGAAACATGATCCACCAGTTGGTGGCTGAAAATAGTTGTATGAATGTACATGGGAGTAGGGGCAGGCTAGGCAGAAGGACATTTTCCCAACAGGCTGTTACTTCCAGTGCATTTTGGGGCCGAACACTCCATGTAGTCTGTAGCCTCTTGCTCCATGCAAAAGGATATCAGCTGAGAGGCTCAACCAGGGCGCAGAGTTTAATTAGGGCCTTGTTTGCACTAGAGCCCCTGATGGTGGGGATAGGCTGGGCTGCAGGACAACTAGCAGGTCGTAGCCCCCGAAGGCGATACTCAGAGAGTAAATGGAAACAAAGGCAGAAAGAATTTCTGTCTTGAAAACTTTCAATGAAAACAAAGGCAGAAAGAATTGAGAGAGAAAGAAAATGAGAGAGAGTATGGAAACTGAGAGCAGGAACAAGTGGAGAGAGTTAGAAAGGAATAGATCTAATTAACAACAAGTTACATGCTGCAGGATAGCAGCAACGTGTAATATTGTCATTGTTCAGTAGTAGGGCACTCTGGTCCATGTTTCCCCTGCAGATTTCCTTCTTGCTAGGGATCCTAGCTGATAACCCAGGCTGAGGATTTGTCTGTGTGTGTGTTCAGCAGCCAATAGGGATGTGGCTTTCCCCTTAAATAGCTGTAAGCCTCCTTGCCAGTTATAGTTTCTAGTTCTCTAGTGTTCCTGTCAGTGCTCATGTTTGGTTCTTATTATGATCCAGCGTCCTGTTTGGTCTGTTTGACTGCCGTTCTGTATTGTCCTCCTTTGTCCTTTGTTTTGAGTGCCCTGACCCTGCTACCCTCCGTTGTCTTCCCAGCTGTTGTTCTGTTACTTTTACCTTGCCGTCTTTGTCTCTCTTGAGTGTGTTAGTGTGTCATTAATATGTGCATTATGATTGCCCCTATCTGTTGTTATCCACTAGTGGATAAGTCTTGTGTATTCAGTATACCTGTGCCTTACCATCTGCACTGATCTGTTTATTTTGTTACTCTATCTGCTCTCCAGTCCTGTATATTATTATATATAAATATGCACTGTTATATTTATTGTAATAACTCCATTTGCACTCCAGTCCTGTACTGTCTAATAACTGTGCTTTACTATCTGCACCGCTCTGTTTACTGTGTTAACTTCATTTGCACTCCAGACTTGTACTGGTAATTTCTGTGCTAGCTTTGCTATACTATCTCTTATTCTTCCCACACTGTACACTTTGCATGCTTCCCCCCACCCCCCGTCCACTTTAGCAGGTGGAGGGGAAGCACAGCCCATTTCCACTGAAAGTATAGTAACCCTAGCGTAACATCTGGAGGGTGCATGCAGACGTCAGACCACTTACTGACGTTATCAGGTCAGGATTCGGTCCCTTGTGACAATCAGCCTTTAGCTGAGACTTAAATGAGGCCTGTCTCAGAAAGACATTGGGCTGGATCCAGACTTAAGTAAGTGTTTGAAATTAGTTACTCCTGGGCTAAACCATGTTGATTGCAGGGGAGTCAAGTTAATTGTATTCTTTGCATGCAGGAATATATCTTTGAATTGCTTACTGCACACAGATACTGACCAGCTTTACTATCACACTGTTATTTAGACTTGGGATAGGAAACATCACCTCTCAACTCTAATATTGGACCGTATTCAGACTACCGGACATATTTCATATACGTCCGGTGTTTACCGTAATTTGATACTGAGCATGAGTAATTTTTTTACGTAATTTTAGCTACGTAGATTGCATATATATAGTCTTAAAGACAGCATATACGCAATCTATGTAATGAAAAGATATGTAGATTACGTAAAAAAATTACTATGTATGCGCAGTATTAAATTACGGTAAACACCGTCCGTATATGCAATACGTCTGGTGGTCTGAATATGGGCCACTGTTTGCAACAGATGAAATATGACTCCCCTGCAATCAACATGGTTTAGCCCAGGAGTAACTAATTTCAAGCACTTACTTAAGTGTGGATCCATCCCGTTAACCTTTCTCCAAAACTTCCTGATTTCCTTTGTCGTTCTACCAGTTAACCCATCAGCCCAGGATAATCATACACCAGTTATAGTGTAACTCCGAAGTGCAACATCTCAAAAATTTCTCCAGGGCCTGGTTCACTCTCTCCATTTGTCCTTTGGACTGGGGGTGATAGCTCGAGGACAGACTAACTTTGATTGACTTGACAGAATAGTCTCCAAAAACTGGTCAAAAATTGAGAATATGCCAGTGGGGAGTCCATGGAGTCTGGTGATTTGGTTAAAAAAAATCATGAGCAGTTGGGTAGTATGGGTAGTTCTGGTAATGGTGTGAACTGAGACTTTTGCTGCATCGTCCCAGATGGATCCCAGTGATGACAAGTTGCAACACTGCGCATATTTTTCAAAGAGGTTCTCTGTGGCTGAAGAAACTATAATGTGGGGAGTAGAAAACTGCTAGCAATCAAGTTGGCATTCGAAGAATGGATATATTAACTCGAGGGGGCTTTGCATGTCATCATGGTGCTCACTGACCATAAGAACCTGGTGTAAATTGCCTTGGCCAAGATATTTAATCCAAGACGGTTCCCACATCAAAGGCGTCAACTTCTTCTGGGTTCAGGTGCTGAAGAATGAATGCCAATATGAAGGCCTGCTTCACATATTTAAAAGAATCCACAGTCTTCTTGGGCCAGTTACTGGGATCACGATTCTTTCTCAGTTAGAGCTGAAACTGGAGCAATCAATGTGGAGAATGCCTTGATAGAGCATCTATAATAGTTTGCAAAGCCATAGAATAATTGCACAGTCTTCAAATTAGAGGGTTGGACTGATTCCAGGATGGCCTTTACTTTGTTCAGGTCCATAGCGAAGCCCTTGGGAGTGATGACATAAATCAGGAGAACCACCAGTTACACCTCGAACTCACACTTTTCCAGCTTGACTTAGAGATTATGTTCCTGCAGCTGTGTGAGCAAACATGAGAGCTGTGGATGTCCAGGAATGAAGAATAAATCCAGATGTCTTCCAAATGTACCACTGCGACGCGACCAAGGAAGTCCCACAAGACATTGTTGATGAGAACCTGGAAGACCATTACAGACTCCAAAGAGCAGGTCTATCTTAGTATGAATAGTAGCACCTTTAACTTGAATGAAGAGATATAAAATCAGGGGCAGTGGGTAAGTATTTTTTACTATGATTTTCACAATATATGGTCTGAGGGAACCATCTTTTTTTCACAAAGAATCCAACTCCCACCAGTGATTTATATGGAAGAATGAACCCTTTCTCCAGGTTTTCCTGATAGTAACCATCCATAGCCTTTGTCTCCGGACAGGAGAGAGAGAATAATCTATCTTTTAGTAGTTTGGATCCAGGAATCAGGTTAATGGTGCAGTCGTATGACCAGTGTGGTACCAGGATATCTGCAGCATTTTTGAAAAACACATATGCAAATTCTGCATAAGGTGATGGCAGGCCCTCCATGGCCACAGTGACACTGCGGATAGGGAGATAAAGACAGGGGGCTTTTTTCAGAGATCCGTTTTTTCACGTAGTTCCATGCGTATTTTTAGTTACGTTTAAACTTTGCATGTGTAGTAACTTTTTTTATGGAGTTCGCGTAGACTATACGCACGGAAGTGCCTCACAGATGGACTTTTGAATCGTATGGTGTCACATACTTCTGGATCTGCCATGATAAAATATGCACGGAAGAATTTACAAATAAATGGGCGGGGGAGGCATTTAAATGATGAAAAGTGAGCGCGATTATAAAGATACGCACAGACAGAGAACATGCACGCATGGCACAGCACAAGGAAAGTTACGGCTGGTCTATGGAGGCGTAAGTGTCTGAGAGCACGGATTAGCAAGGGGAGTGACTGGGGTTTTGGTGGGTGTTCCTTGCTCCGTCCATGTGTATATTTGCGTCCTGATCTAAACACAGAGCTCTGAATACGGCCCAGGATGTGGAAAACTTGTTTCCTAATTTCAGGATTTACCCGGTATCCCAGTCAATGTAATGGTTGCGTCTCTTCACTCAAGGATGGCTGAGAATCCGCTGTGACACAGGACAACAGATTCTAAATACCAGAACTTTATAGTGATATGCACCAATAGATAAGTGCAGAGAGTCTGTTTGCTTGTTGATGATGCCTCGCGAGAGGGGCTGTTCATCAAGGACACAGGTCATGATGGGTAGGTCCAAGTCCAGTGCAGAAATCTTGAAAGATGAAGCCAGGTCCTCATTCAAGAAGCTTCCTGCAGCTCTGCTATCAACAAAGGCTGAAAGTCGCTAGATCCAAGCATGAAGATGTAGTCGCCCTGGAATAATAAGGGAATTCTTGGAGGAGATTAAATTAACTCTCAGGTGGACCCCCTCCAAATCCACCTGTGTTACTTGTTTCCTGTCAGTTTGGCTTTGTTAAGGCAATGTTCAGCATTGTGAGCTTGATCCCCAGAGCCCCATTGCCTGTTGATGACTCTTTTCCTGCTTGGAGAAGCAGGACTGCATAGGTTTTTTTTTCGAGCATTGGGGTAGAAGTGGGGCTGGCGTCCCAGGCAAAAGTGTAGAAGTCCACCTTGATTGAGTGCTGCATGAGATATTCCAAAGAATCAGGCATTCAGCTGCCTGAAGCGCATTATTCCTCCACAGATCTTTGACCCCGGTGGGTAGAATGGAGCTTGATATTGGCAGTCGCTGTGCAGTCAGAATCATAACAGACTGCCATCACAGACTGCCGTGCTGAATGTTCATCAGGGAGGCTGAATGCCCAGGCTTGCAAATCCCTCTGGCGGAGTAAGATGATAATCCCCACACGCTGTTTTATATATTTGGGGGAGCTACCCAGTATGAAATCAGGTCAAGTAGCACTTTGTAGATCATGTGTGTATATATATATATAAACATCCAGAATGGAGGTTGCTCAAACCAATTTATAAGGTAGTATGAAGCAGGTGCTGTAAGGTAAGGGGAGTTTACACAAATACAATAAAGGCCCCAGCACTCTTGCAATTACCCAGCAGCAACTAACCATAATTTTCTATCTGTAAAATAAAAGTCAGAGAATTAGTTACATACATCTACAGATATATGATAAGCCACCAGCCACTTACGAGGCTTCTCTATTTTGGTGGTTCTAACTTTAAAACTGTCAGAGTCCTAACTTTGGGTCATATATCATGTATTTTTAAATTGAGAGCTCACCCCCGGCAGAGATCCCCAAGTCTCCAAAACAGCCACTCTGAAACAGCACCCCCTGTCAGCTTCTATCCTAGACACGCTTTAAAACAAACATCCAGAACGGAGGTTGCTCAAATCAATTTATAAGGTAATATAAAGCAGGTGCTGTAAGGTAAGGGGAGTTTCCACAAATACAAAAAAAGGACCCAGCACTCTTGCAATTACCCAGCAACTAATCATAACTTTCTCCATTTAAAATAAAAGTCAGAGAATGAATTACATACGTAATTTTAAGAGTTGTGGGACTAGTATTTTCTCTGGTTACAAACTGATTCATTGATGATAACAAATGGAAAATGGACACTCAAAGAGTACAAGTACACTTGTAGAAGGATTGGGTATTCTATAATCAACAAGATAATTAACATGAAAAATAGATATAGCAGTAATATACCAACATTTATGTGATCCAAAGGGTAACTAGGCTGGATAAATCATTTAAAAGTTATAAAGGTCCTTGTCAAGATTATTTAGCATATATATAGTCACAAATAATATTGATAAAGAGATGCATGAGAAGAATGTTTAAAGATTAAACAGCATAAAACAAACATACTGATCTATGTATTAGATTATCAATTCTACACACAAGTGTTTATAGCAATGGATTTTTTTCCTAGAAAATTGCTTATGAGGACTTTACATTATCATTTGAGGAAATGAAAACACACTGCACAAATAAGCCTCTCTTTATTTTTAGAGAAAACTCATTTCGGCTTGAGTAATGAAAACTGCCTTTGTTTTTTTTTTTTTTGTTTCTTTTTTTATATTTATTCTCATTTTCAATATCCTCCCAAAACCTCACACCTTAAAGTGACAAAGCAATTGTAGAAAAAAACAACAACTATGTGCTGTCGAAAAAAGTGTGTACTAAATAATAAATGGAATTCTATTGTTTTGTTCCACAGCTCCATCTGCTGGGCAATTCACATATACTGTAATTTCATGTAGAGTGGTACAGCTTTTTAAAACAGCCTATTCTCCTGCATCCATCTATTCTTAGTCATATTTATAACTTCTGGATTTTAGGATTATAAACGCACAGGTTGGTTACCTGGGTTGTTTGAGCTGCTTACCCAGACAGTGTCGTGTTTGGGTGGTACAGAGGCATGGTACGTCTCAGATTGGTCAGCAGTGGCATTATTTATGTATCTGTGTAACTAAGGGGGTTTATGCGATCAGTCACTGGAAGATGTGAAGGAGGAAGAGGAGGAGGTCAAAAGTTCAGATTATGTGTACAATTAATG
Organism: Limnodynastes dumerilii; assembly: GCA_011038615.1. Lineage (NCBI taxonomy): Eukaryota > Metazoa > Chordata > Amphibia > Anura > Limnodynastidae > Limnodynastes > Limnodynastes dumerilii. The sequence continues at coordinate 284,371 of WWET01001603.1, forward strand.
TAAATCAATCTGTGTTTAAGTTAAAAATAAAAAGGTTTGAAAGAGAGCACAAATCACAACAGATATAGTGTGTTATCAGAGTATACATAATGGACCGTATTCACACTTAAGTAAGTGTAGAATCTATGGACCTGATCCAGACCTACGATGTAGCGCTGAGCGTACTAACGCTCAGCGTTACATCATGGGACTCCCCCTGACACTCCCCCTGCCCCATCGTATTTACACTCCCTTACGCCGGCTGAAGGGATTGTAAATACGCTGGGACGGCGGCATTAGTACAATAACGCCGCCCTCCCAGCATCATTACCCTCCCTCCCCCCGCCTACCTGCACTAACTACAGCGTAGTAACGCTGGGGACGCCCCTTGCAGCATTACTACGCTGCTGCTACGGATGCCCGATCCATGATCGGGCATTGCCGTAGCTACGCCAGGCAACATCTGCCCGGCTCATGCGTAGATCGTCTTTTAGACAATCTTACGCTGCTACAGCGTAGTTCAGGATCGGGGCCTATGTGCGTATTTTAATGATCAGTTAATCCCGTATGCCCAGAACCCATATATATGCACAGGAAAGTGACCGACTGATTCACAGAGACATCTATTAGCCTTATAAATGATTCACGCATTGTCACAGAGTTCCGCATGCGTGGCCAGATGGCCAAGCCTATTAATGTCTGGATTGGACAAGCTGGACTGGACAAGACAAGGCTTGACTAGACTAGACAAGCTGGACTGGATAAGGCTAGGCTTGACTAGACTGGACAAGCTGGAATGGGTAAGGCAAAGCTTGACTGGACTGGAAAAGCTGTACTGGATTTGTCCTGACCTGAGCTGGACCAGAACTGGACTGGTCTTGATTTGACTTGATCTGGACTGGACCAGGACTGGATTGGACTTGACTTGACCTGGGCTGGACCAAGACTGGATTGGACTTGACTTGACCAGGACTGAACCAGGACTGGACTAGACTTGACTTGACCTGGACTGGAGCAGGACTGAACTAGACTTAACTTGATCTGGACTGGACCAGGACTGGACTGGATGACCTGAACTGGACCAGGACTGGAATGGACTTGACTTGACTTGGACTGGACCAGGACTGGACTGTACTTGGCTTGACCACGACTGGACTGGATTTGACTAGACCTGGGCCAGGAATGGACTAGACTTTAATTAGAACAGGACTAGACATGAACTGGAACAGGACTAGACATAGAGAATAGTAGCAGCACTTCTCAGCAAGAACCAGGCACCTTGAATTACCAGATTTGTTCTGGCACTGATTGATCAGTGCTCTGGACTTAAATAGTGCGTACTGGTCCCAGATTGAATGATTGAATCATGTGGTTCCCTGAGCTGAAATCCGGTTTGCTGAAGCGCATCATGTGATGCAATTCAATATGGCGGTGCCCATGCACCAGAGAACACTGGTATTTGGAGCAAGTATGCAGAGAGCAGCCATGCAGTGGAAAATGAACAGATGGGTGCCACTACTGAGAATGGTTCCTCCTTGAGGACACATTGCAGGCAAGACAGGAGAGAGCCACTGACAGATGGACTCTAATGAAGTCCCGCGTTTCATGACACTGTAACACTTATGCCTACACATTTTTCTCATAAAACTGTGGCCCTAATTCACACTGATGTGCAGAATTTCTGCGCATATTTTTATGAGCGGATATACTACACATGCTCAAAACTCAAACATATGCACAGAAACCATGGCTGATTGATTCACATACACGGAAGGCTTAATTTTATTATTATTATTAACGTTTATTTATAAGGCGCCACACGGTATCCGCAGCGCCGTACATAAGCAATAGTAAAACAACAGTTGCATATACAATACAATAATTAATTAACAGAGTAATATAAAGGAATACAATACATGTATAAAGCAAAAATTACATACATAACAAAAATAAGGAGAGAGAAAGACAGTGTAGAGCAAAAGGTAGTAAGAGATGATGACAGCGTAAAGGGATGATGATGGGAAGGAGAACTCATAAAAGCTAACATGCTGAGTGAGAGGGTGAATAAACAGGAGACACAGTCGTGAAGATGGGGAGGACAAGTAAGCTTAGGTGGAGGAAGGGTAGG
>WWET01001603.1:303491-324639 GCA_011038615.1 Limnodynastes dumerilii
ATATATATATATATATAAATTTGTGTATGATACCTTTTAGAAGTGCCATTGCACCTTGTACCTACTTTGTTTTACAGTGCAACAATATGAGCAGAGTGATAGTATAGGCAGTGCAATGGTATGGACTGTGTAATAGTATGAACAGTGTAATAATATGCAAAAGTATGGGCAGTATGATTGCTTGTATGGCAGCGTGATAGTGATTAAAAGGATGGGCAGTAGGATAGATGGTTTGGGCAGTATGAGAGGAGCAGAGTGACTTAACTAATATGTTACATTATACAGAATATATGTGAAAATCACAAAGACAAGTGGCCCTATGCACTGCAGCAAATCAACACATCGGGAGAGTCTACAACCTCTAATATAGACTAATCAAAAAATTAGATGTTAGTTACATGTTACATTAGTTACTCTTACATGTTCTTTTTCTTTAGAACTTTTCCTGGACTCCCTTTATATGCTTTTATATGTTTCATAAATGTTTATTTCAATGATGACGATTCATTATTATGTTTAACCAAATAAATGTATATCTTTTTAATTGTTTTTCAGCCATAGAAACTGCTTAATTGCGGAATGACACATCATTAGAGGTTGGAAGGAACTACTCCACTTGGAATCTCAAACCCTTGCCTTTTTTGAACTTTTGCATTACATGTTTTTGGATAACGTTCTGTTGGACTCCTTGGACCTGATTCAAAGGTCCGCATGGTTGCAAGTCGCAACTGCAAAAAACCTTCTATTCAGAGGCGCGTGTTTCTTCAGAAACAGACAAGTCTTACTACTAGGACAACATCACTGCACACAGACAAATCTTACTACTAGGACAACATCACTGCGCACAGACAAATCTTACTACTAGGACAACGTTACTGCTCACAGACAAGTCTTACTACTAGGACAACATCACTGCGCACAGACAAATCTTTCTACTAGGACAACATTACTGCTCACAGACAAGTCTTACTACTAGGACAACATCGCTGCGCACAGACAAAAAATTTTACTACTAGGACAACATCACTGCTCACAGACAAAAAATTTTACTACTAGGACAACATCACTGCTCACAGACAAGTCTTACTACTAGGATAACATCACTGCTCATAGACAAATCTTACTATTAGGACAACATTACTGCTCAAAAACAAATCTTACTACTAACACACCATCATTGCTCACCGTCATATTTTACTACTAGGACAACATCACTGTTCACAGACAAATCTTACTACTAGGACATCACTGCGCACAGACAAGTCTTACTACTAGGACAACATCACTGCTTATAGACATATAGACAAGATGATCGCTTTGAAAAAGTCCTCAGTTGAGGAAGAAACGAGTCAGCGGGAGTAATTGATGCACACGTGGTAACGAGCAGCCAGAAACACACTCACTCTTTGGGCTCTGTTGCGGTCTTCGGTTCTCCAGACTTCAGCTCCGGGTGGCCACCGGAGAATGGGCACTATATTCAGCTGGAGGAAAAGGTACTTGTACCTGTCCCTGGACTGCCGCACTACTTCTGGCACTCACGTGAGTGTGCATTAGGCATATTACCTCAACGCAAACAGTTATATTTTTAAAAGGAAAACCATTTTGGCACGTAGGATTGTTATCCCCCAAAGTAGGGAGGAACAGCTTTCATTTTAGCTGTGGTGTGATAGCGATAACCTGTCTGCATTTCCATCTAACAGACATCAGCGCTACATTGTACTCCTAACAGGAGATTTTATACAAAGACCTTTGGGAATATATGGGACTTATCTGTTCCACCTACCATAGGAATGGTCCATTCCATCTAAAACATCTATACAGCGCTATACCCTAAAGCCGGTGCCTTTTTATTCAAAGTATTACACAGGCTACATATGCCTTTGAAATAAGACTGCTCCCACGGACTCATTATTGTTTTAAGTGTTTGTATTGTGTGGTGTGAGGTCCGTTCAGGACGTACATGTTGCTAAAAAAAATTGTTTATTTTTGAACATACTTGCTGCTCAGTAGAAATTATAATTTCCAAATATTGGTGAATCTTTATATTACAATATATATAGCGCTGGGGTATCCCATTTTGGGAATTTTCTGTATTTTTTCTAATCTGGAGAGGTAGGTAAAAACTCTCCCTACCCTACAGCTGCTACCCATTCAAATCCAGATTTAAACTTACCTGACGCACTTTTTTAGTGCTTCCCCCTTTTTTTTTTACTTTCAGATATGGAGGCTGGCAATAAGGGGGCAGACATGGAGGCTGACAATAAGGGGGCAGACATGGAGGCTGGAATTTGGGGGTTAGACATGGAGGCTGGCAATAAGGGGCAGACATTGAAGCAGGTATTAAGGGGGCAGACATGGAGGCTGGCATTAAGGGGGCAGACATGGAGGATGGCAATAAGGGGCCAGACATGGAGGCTGGCATTAACGGGCTAGACATGGAGGCTGTCAATAAGGGACCAGACATGGAGGCTGGCAATAAGGAGGCAGACATGGAGACTGGACATAATAATAAGGGGCATGGAGAATACACAGGGGAGTATGGGGAAGTCTGGAGAATACACAGGGGAGCATGGGAAAGTCTAGAGAATACAGGGGCGTATGGGGAAGTCTGGAGAATACAGGGGAAGTTTGTAGAATACAAGGGAGTAGGAGGAAGGTGTGGAGAATACATAATCACTCTAATACATTCAAAGGCTGTTGTAGATATTTATTACATTATTAACTCCCACCAACTAGAAACATTTTACTTTTAAAATGTGTAAGTAATTACTTTGAGGACACCCATACACAAACACTGGCAACGCAGGGACCGCCCTGACGCTTTTTACTTTTCTATCTGAAATGATTTTTCAAAAGTAGGCAACTATGATGTTACTTTTAGTATAACATTACTGCTCATAGACAAATTTTACTACTAAGACAACATCACTTCTCACAGATAAATCTTACTATTAGGACAACATTACTGCTCACAGACAAATCTTACTAATAAGACACCATCACTGCGCACAGACAAATCTTCCTACTAGGACAACATCACTTCTCACAGACAAATCTTACTATTAGGACAACATTACTGCTCACAGACAAATGTTACTATTAGAACAACATCACTTCTCACTGACAAATCTTACTATTAGTATAACATTACTGCTCACAGACAAATCTTACTACTAAGACACCATCACTGCTAACAGTCATATTTTACTACTAGGACAACGGGCCTGATCCAGACCTACGGCCGTAAGCGATCGTACGCCGATCGTGAGCGAAAAAACGGGCAAAAAAACGCACTGCGCATGTGCAGTATGACAACTTCCGGTCGTCCGAAGGACATGAGTGTACAGCGAGCGTATTTTCAGCGTATTTTTCGCCCAAGGGGCGTGCGTTTTGTACGACGATAGTCTGGACGCTCGAGTTACTACACAGAGGCTGGGATAGCCATTTAAATTGTACAGTATGGGCATGCTAAGCCCAGTACGACCAGCGTATCGGTACGAAAATTCGCACGTACGCTGGAAAAACTTAGGGTAGGGTTCAGCCGCCGTAAGTAGGTACAATCAATAGGAGTGTCATGGGCGTGAAAGTTTATACGCCCGGGCGATCATACGCTACGCTCGCGGGCGCTTGCAGTCGTAGGTCTGGATCAGGCCCAACATCACTGGGCACAGACAAATCTTACTACTAGGATAACATCACTGCTCACAGACAAATCTTACTACTAGGACAACGGGCCTGATCCAGAGCTATGCTAGCCGTCAATATGGCACTCCCCCTGTGTGAGCGTACTTACACACAGTTACACTGGATGAAGGCTACCCTAACTTCAGCAGGTGTAACTGTGTGCAACTACGCTCACACAGGAGCATAACATCCCTAGCCAGCCCTCCCCTACTAATTACCCTCCCCCTCCCACCCCTGTAGTTAAGGAGCTGCTCGCACCTTCGTCCGTAACTACGCTGTAGTTACAGACGCTACACAGGGCAAAATATGCCTGGCGCGTGCGCAGAACGGCATTTCTGCCGTTCTTACGCTGCCGCCCACCGTAAATACGGATTGTTGGTGTAACTGAGGATTAGGCCCAACATTACTGCTTACAGACAAATCTTACTACTAGGACAACATCACTGCTCACAGTCATATTTTACTACTAGGACAACATCACTGCTCACAGACAATTCTTACTACTAGGATAACATCACTGCTCACAGACAATTCTTACTACTAGGATAACATCACTGCTCACAGACAAATCTTACTACTAGGATAACATCACTGCTCACAGACAATTCTTACTACTAGGATAACATCACTGCTCACAGACAATTCTTACTACTATGATAACATCACTGCTCACAGACAAATCTTACTACTAAGACACCATCACTGCTCACAGTCATATTTTACTACTAGGATAATGGACCTGACTCACACTTAAGAATTCTTCCGATTTTAGGTGCGTATATTTAAGAACAGATGCACTGCGCATGCGTAGTAACTTTTATACGCTAATTGCATTGGACTTAAGTTTGCAAATTCCGTGCTTATACACTACAAACTTAAAATCTGTAAGTTCGTAGTAACACACGCAGAAATGGGCGTTCCATGAATAAGTAACTAGGCAGATACGAAGACTGGGTGGAGAGAAGCATTTAAATGACTAAATGAAGGCGCAGTTATGCAGTTAAGTTCCTAAGTAGACGTCCTACACATTCAAATGCGATCCTACAGTTAAGAGAGCCCTATGGCACTCGTAAGTCACATAAGAACCTGAAAACCAGGGGCGTGTCGTTTTAGGAACCTATTGTGTTCTTAAGTGTGAATAAGGTCCAATATCACTAATCACAGACAAATCTTACTACTAGGACAACGGGCTGGATCCAGACTTAAGTAAATGCTTGAAATTAGTTACTCCTGGGCTAAACCATGTTATTGCAGGGGAGTCATATTTCATCTGTTGCAAACAGCATTAGAGTTGAGAGATGATGTTTCCTATCCCAAGTCTAAATAACAGTGATAGTAAAGCTGGTCAGTATCTGTGTGCCGTAAGCAATTTAAAGATATATCCCTGCATGCAAAGAATACAATTAACTTTACTCACCCTGCAATCAACATGGTTTAGCCGAGGAGTAACTAATTTTAAGCACTTACTTAAGTCTGGATCCAGCCCAATGTCTCTCTGAGACAGGCCTTATTTAAGTCTCAGCTAAAGGCTGATTGTCACAAGGGACCGAATCCTGACCTGATAATGTCAGGTCATTTACGCACGCAAGGTGCATAAGTGGTCTGACTTCACTGGAGGGTGCATGCACCCTCCAGATGTTACACTAGGGTTACTATACTTTCAGTGGAAATGGGATGTGCTTCCCCTCCACCTGCTAAAGTGGGCAGTGGGGAAGCATGCGAAGTGTACAGTGTGGGAAGAATAAGAGATAGTATAGCAAAGCTAGCACAGAAATTACCAGTACAAGTCTGGAGTGCAAATGAAGTTAACACAGTAAACAGAGCGGTGCAGATAGTAAAGCACAGTTATTAGACAGTACAGGACTGGAGTGCAAATGGAATTATTACAATAAATATAACAGTGCATATTTATATATAATAATATACAGGACTGGAGAGCAGATATAGTAACAAAATAAACAGATCAGTGCATCCCTAGGGGACTGAGAGTCATTAAAACTCTGTCCTATGTAGAAGTTCCAGGTCTACTAAAGGAGTGGAATTCCATACTTGACGCCTGTTCTGTGAATCTCATGTATCTCTTAATTAATTATAGAGAAAATAAATTAAAAGAAACAATTGAGGAGATTGATAGTTTACAATCGGACCTTAAAAAACATAGGGAGTCTGAGGGTTTTATAACTAGAGAGGATAATCTATACTCTAAAGTGGCAATTTATGAAAAAGTAATTATTAACAGGAAACATAAAAAATTCAATAGCGATATGGACGATTATAAATTCGATAGGGTTAGGACCTACAATAAAAAACTTTTAGAAGAGTCTAAACCATTTGGCAATAGGTTTAAAAGGGATAATAGAGGCTCCAGTATACCTCCCAAAAATACTAACCCAAATAAAGTCCATAGTGCTAATTCTCAAACAGGTAATCCATCTTTCAAATCTAAGTCTAATTCCACTACATTTATTAAATCTACAAATATACCAAAAAATGATGAAGATACTAGAGTCACTGATGACCCTCAACGGATCTCAGGATCTGACACTAGCTCATTTCATACTAATTCTACACCATCTTCCACTGCTGATGTAATTGATTATGCACTAAGTGGTGCCAAACCAAAGGAAAATATAAATGTATCCTTCCCCTCCTCTTCTTCCTTTTTGGTGACCAATCTAACTCACAGGGATCCGAGGTGGCTCAACCGCTTCGAGACATTGGCTCCAAGGTCTCCAAAAAGACCTTTGGAGCCAGAGGTACTAGAGGAGGTAAAAAGACCACAAGAAAAACAATCAAAGACCCATTAACAGGACAGGGGATCTTTATTCTTTCTACGAAAATTCTAACTACGGAACAAACTAAACTTTTACAAAGAGGCCTAAGTTACGCTCCGGATGCCGACCCAAACGAATTCGATCTATTCATTGAACTAAATAGGTTCATTAGAACCTTATGTCGCAAGAGATTTTTTGCTCAGAAAAATATCGGATTGTTGGGGCCCCTGGCAACCAAAAATGAGACTAATCAGTTGGATGAGAATGATTATGAATGTCTACAGTTCTTAGAACAACTGTATGAAGAGGGTAACATAACTCCTGCCTCATCTCTATCAACATTCACTCAAGTTAAAACAATGAATGACTAAAAGCTTTTTAAAAACCCCTCAAACTTCTACCCCGGGTGTGGGTCCCCGGTTAGAAAATCCCAATTTCGAAAATTCGAATTGCGAATTTTCTTTTGCGAATGCGAATTTTCTCCGAATTGCTAAAATTCGAAAAATGCATTCACCTAAATGTTTCTATTTATACTAGTCTGAAATTAAATGTAGAAATAAAAGTATATTCTGAATAGGGAGTTATAGAGAAAATTCGAAAATAGAAATGTAGAAATAAAAGTATATTCTGAATAGGGAGTTATAGAGAAAATTCGAAAATAGAAATGTAGAAATAAAAGTATATTCTGAATAGGGAGTTATAGAGAAAATTCGAAAATAGAAATGTAGAAATAAAAGTATATTCTGAATAGGGAGTTATAGAGAAAATTCGAAAATAGAAATGTAGAAATAAAAGTATATTCTGAATAGGGAGTTATAGAGAAAATTCGAAAATAGAAATGTAGAAATAAAAGTATATTCTGAATAGGGAGTTATAGAGAAAATTCGAAAATAGAAATGTAGAAATAAAAGTATATTCTGAATAGGGAGTTATAGAGAAAATTCGAAAATAGAAATGTAGAAATAAAAGTATATTCTGAATAGGGAGTTATAGAGAAAATTCGAAAATAGAAATGTAGAAATAAAAGTATATTCTGAATAGGGAGTTATAGAGAAAATTCGAAAATAGAAATGTAGAAATAAAAGTATATTCTGAATAGGGAGTTATAGAGAAAATTCGAAAATAGAAATGTAGAAATAAAAGTATATTCTGAATAGGGAGTTATAGAGAAAATTCGAAAATAGAAATGTAGAAATAAAAGTATATTCTGAATAGGGAGTTATAGAGAAAATTCGAAAATAGAAATGTAGAAATAAAAGTATATTCTGAATAGGGAGTTATAGAGAAAATTCGAAAATAGAAATGTAGAAATAAAAGTATATTCTGAATAGGGAGTTATAGAGAAAATTCGAAAATAGAAATGTAGAAATAAAAGTATATTCTGAATAGGGAGTTATAGAGAAAATTCGAAAATAGAAATGTAGAAATAAAAGTATATTCTGAATAGGGAGTTATAGAGAAAATTCGAAAATAGAAATGTAGAAATAAAAGTATATTCTGAATAGGGAGTTATAGAGAAAATTCGAAAATAGAAATGTAGAAATAAAAGTATATTCTGAATAGGGAGTTATAGAGAAAATTCGAAAATAGAAATGTAGAAATAAAAGTATATTCTGAATAGGGAGTTATAGAGAAAATTCGAAAATAGAAATGTAGAAATAAAAGTATATTCTGAATAGGGAGTTATAGAGAAAATTCGAAAATAGAAATGTAGAAATAAAAGTATATTCTGAATAGGGAGTTATAGAGAAAATTCGAAAATAGAAATGTAGAAATAAAAGTATATTCTGAATAGGGAGTTATAGAGAAAATTCGAAAATAGAAATGTAGAAATAAAAGTATATTCTGAATAGGGAGTTATAGAGAAAATTCGAAAATAGAAATGTAGAAATAAAAGTATATTCTGAATAGGGAGTTATAGAGAAAATTCGAAAATAGAAATGTAGAAATAAAAGTATATTCTGAATAGGGAGTTATAGAGAAAATTCGAAAATAGAAATGTAGAAATAAAAGTATATTCTGAATAGGGAGTTATAGAGAAAATTCGAAAATAGAAATGTAGAAATAAAAGTATATTCTGAATAGGGAGTTATAGAGAAAATTCGAAAATAGAAATGTAGAAATAAAAGTATATTCTGAATAGGGAGTTATAGAGAAAATTCGAAAATAGAAATGTAGAAATAAAAGTATATTCTGAATAGGGAGTTATAGAGAAAATTCGAAAATAGAAATGTAGAAATAAAAGTATATTCTGAATAGGGAGTTATAGAGAAAATTCGAAAATAGAAATGTAGAAATAAAAGTATATTCTGAATAGGGAGTTATAGAGAAAATTCGAAAATAGAAATGTAGAAATAAAAGTATATTCTGAATAGGGAGTTATAGAGAAAATTCGAAAATAGAAATGTAGAAATAAAAGTATATTCTGAATAGGGAGTTATAGAGAAAATTCGAAAATAGAAATGTAGAAATAAAAGTATATTCTGAATAGGGAGTTATAGAGAAAATTCGAAAATAGAAATGTAGAAATAAAAGTATATTCTGAATAGGGAGTTATAGAGAAAATTCGAAAATAGAAATGTAGAAATAAAAGTATATTCTGAATAGGGAGTTATAGAGAAAATTCGAAAATAGAAATGTAGAAATAAAAGTATATTCTGAATAGGGAGTTATAGAGAAAATTCGAAAATAGAAATGTAGAAATAAAAGTATATTCTGAATAGGGAGTTATAGAGAAAATTCGAAAATAGAAATGTAGAAATAAAAGTATATTCTGAATAGGGAGTTATAGAGAAAATTCGAAAATAGAAATGTAGAAATAAAAGTATATTCTGAATAGGGAGTTATAGAGAAAATTCGAAAATAGAAATGTAGAAATGGAAGTATATTCTGAATAGGGAGCTTTATGAAATAGAATTGTTCGAAATTGAGAATAATAGCAATAGAGAATAATCGAAAATACAACAATCGAAATAGAAATACAATCGAAATGTGCATGTTTCATAACCTATTACATTTGAAATAGGGAACGTTCGAAATAGCGAAAATTCGAAATTGCGAACTTTCGAAATAGCGAAAATTCGCAATTTAGTGGTCGAAATAGAGATTTTCGAAATTGGCATTTTCTAACCGGGGACTGACTACCTTCTACCCCACATCACAAAAAGCAGGTGCCATAGAGCTATTTTACAAATTAACCCTAGATGACTTTAGAAAATTATGTTCAAAAACTAGGAAGACAAGGGTTGGGAACCTTAGCAGAGTAGAATTATGTGCACTGAGAGAATTAAAAGATGACCATATGATCATCATTAGGGAAGCAGATAAGGGGGGGGGTCACTATCTTAGATAGGACTGCTTATATAACAGATGCACTGAACCAACTAAACGATACTACTTTCTATAAACTTTTACCTCAGGACCCTACTATGGATTTCCAAAAAGAACTAATGGTCCTGTTAGAGGACGCTTTGCAGAAGGGCCTGAATGACAGGGATGTTTTTCATTTTCTTTTCAACAAATACCCTGTAATCCCCATATTCTATCATATCCCCAAACTGCACAAATCCCTGACAAACCCCCCGGGACGCTTAATAATTTCAGGGATCAATTCCCTCACATGTAATTTATCCTCATTTATTGACCATTATTTGCAAAAATATGTTGTAAACCTAAAATCATATCTTAGAGATACCATGCACCTTCTAAATAAATTAAAGATCTTCCAATGGAAACCTTACTTCATTTTTGCAACACTTGATGTTAAAGCCCTCTACACCCACATCCCCCACCAGGGGGGGGGGGGTTGAGGCTGTGAGAGGTTATCTGGAGAGCGATGATGGAGTCACCCAAGATTTTTCACATTTTCTGTTACAGTCAATTTTTTTCATTTTAACACATAATTATTTTTCGTTTGAACATCAGATGTACCTCCAGGTGCTTGGCACCGCGATGGGCACCAGATTTGCCCTGAGCTTTGCCAACCTCTACATGGGCAAATTCGAGGAGGAGCTCGTGTGGGGTGGGCCATTCGGGGCAAGTCTGGTGCTCTACGTGAGGTACATTGATGATCTGTTTTTGATTTGGAATACACGGTTTTTTGATATTCAGGATTTTGTTCATTATATCAATTCTAACTCTTATAATCTACAGTTTACTTTAAACCTGGTGACTCTGCCATAGACTTTCTAGATCTAAGCCTATCCATCCAAAATTCTATGATCACAACCAAGACCTTTATTAAAAAGGTCGATGTGAATAATTTTTTACATTTTCAAAGTGGTCATTATAAAGCATGGACCCGTCACAAACCTAAAGGCCAACTGTGCCGCCTCAAACGCAACTGTTCTACCCAAGACACATTCCTGTCTCAATCAAAAGACCTACTTGACAGGTTTGCCTCTAGGGGCTATCCCGATGAACTTCTACAACAAGCATTTAGTGAAGTTCAGGTGATAGATAGAGACACACTTCTGTCCCCAAAGAAGAGGGAAACTAATAAGAGGATTGTAAGAAACCCTAAAGAATCTGAATTAAATACTAAAGAGTCAGTTACCTTTATCTCTAAATATAATATTAAATCTCATGGGATAAAGAAAATTTTGGATAAAAACTTTCATATTCTGATGTGTGATCCAATTCTTAAGAATGTTCTAAGTAACAAACCCCGTATGGTTTATAGAAGAAACTATAATTTAAAGAATATCTTGGCTCCAAGTCAACTAAAAACATCTAAACTAAACTCTAGTGATACAACTGGACCCTTAAATTGGCTCCCAATTAAACCTATTGGTTGCTTCAAATGTAGTAAACCGCGTTGTTTAACTTGTGATCATATTCAACATCGCAGTACATCTTTCACTTCCTCTGTCACCAACACTTGTTTTCCTATTAAATGTTTTTCAAATTGTATATATCTCCTTCAGTGCCCTTGCGCCCTTCAATATGTGGGGCGCACTAAAAGACCACTGAGGGAGAGGTTGAGAAAGCATCGCAGGAACATTATTAAAAATAGTTCCAACCACATTATAGCGAAACATTTCAATCAGGTTCATAATGGTGAGCATAAGGGCCTGAGAGTTACCATTATAGAGGTAATAGGACCAACACAGAGGGGTGGTGATAGATTTGGATTACTATGCCGAAGTGAGATCAAATGGATATTTCAGCTTCAGAAGCTGGTGCCGGATGGTCTCAACGAGGCACTCAAATTCACCACACTGGGCTTTTAGACCTCAAAGAAGTCATTTAATAAATTTAGGTTTTTGTTATATCCTTATATGTATATATATGGCACTAGGGGAAAGTTAATTTATTTATTTTCACTTTCATTTTATGCACATCTTAATTTTTCAATCCAATTAATAATAATTTCTTACAATATGAGACTTGATCTAATATTATATGTATTTTTAAAAAAATATTTATCTACAGGAAGCTAAAAAATATGAAATAAAATAAAACAAAATTTATAAATCAATTAAATTGAAAAGTTTGCACGCAATTTGTGCACATCACATTAGTTTTATATGTACCTATTTACTTATGTTTCTATATTTGCACTTCTAATTGCACAAGCCGAAGAAGAACTTTTTTGTTCTATTGTTCAAAACACTACACCCAAACACTATATTTGTCCATTCAAGAACTATATCCATGAACAAAAACAGATCTTTATTTTCTTACCTTTTCTTTAGAAGATTATATATATCTTTAGACTATTTTGCTTTGGGATTAATATTTATATATATGTTTATATGTGGTTTATCTTTTTATTTGGAATTATTACAGTTTACTATTTATTTACTATTATATATTTTAGTATTTTTTATTTTATTTTATTGCCATTTTTTATTATCTATTTATTTATTTTCTATTTCATTACTATATTTTTATTTATTTTTTTATTTCATTATTATATAATTTTTTAATTTTTTATTTTTTATTTTTCTTCTTTTTTAGGATTTATTATCTTTTGCTTACCCTTTTATACTCGATGGGTGTCCTGAAAGGGCGATTGTGAACACAACTAAATTATTGTTGAAAATTGTGGCACACTTGTTCCGTTTGCGTGTGTCTATATACAAAATTTCTTGAGAAATGGTTTCTCCAAATGTATCTCATTTGAATATGCCAATGACTGTATATTAGTTACTCTCTAAAGAGGTTTTAACCCTCTGTGGTCTTGCCCCTATGCTAATCTTCAAACTTTAAATGTTGAATTAATTTTAAATTAATTTCATGTTCGTTTTTTAGTTACTTCGTTACTAACCAAACACCAGTATATTACTATTTTAGATTGTTATATCAATCTTAATAAATTGTCTTAGTTGTTATTTTGTTATAAGTTTTCTATTATGAAATGTTACTCATGTCGGCTACTACTCAGGTGCCGCATAATTAACCTAATCATCCGGTATAAAGGTGGAGCTCTCCACTACCACTACATTATGCTTTTAGAGAAGGCACGTGTCCAGGACAGACACGAAACGCGTTGCCTTGGTTCATATGTTAACCGGTTTATAAAGAACTTTTGCACACCTATTTGCTGAGCATTGAAGCCGATTTCCAATCTTTCCAATTGCCCGTATCTTGCTTGAGGAGAGAGTTCCCTTGCCTCTTATTCAGAAGTGGGACACTGTTGAGAGTCGAGCTACCAATCTTGGGGAAAAAAACTACATCCACCCGACAGCCGTGCTCCGTGCCGGGCTGGCCACCCGACACAGACGGACATTATCATCCACGTGGATCGGAGATCGATATCACCCCACTGCATCGGGTAAAGTGTTTAATAACCACCAAACTTTTGGAACTATTACACGTTTAACACAAGAAATCTTTATTGTCTCTTCATTTCTACACGGGAATCGTGCAATTATTAACCTGCTCCTCTCTCATTAATTTAACTATCTACACTACCAGAGTTGATGCAGTTGAACTCTATTGCATTATCTACTTGTCAGCTATCATGATGATTGCATAGCACTCGGTGTGCGTTTTAATATTAATCATATCTTGTACCGGTTTCTATATATTCATTTTATTTCTTTGATTTTATTTATTTACTTATTTGTATTAAAATTCAATTTTATATATACTGGTGTTTGGTTTGATTCTGACCATCACGGGTTCTCTCAATTTAATATAGACACTTCCTTTTGCGCTGTCATACCCCCTTCTTTTTTATGCTCTATGTTTTTTTATTTGTGGTTGAGGTCCACATATTGACAGCAGCAGCCAGTGTTTAGGTTTGAGCGCCAACTCATTCATTTCTTGTTCCAGGTATCGGATAGTCAGTTGTGTAGTCAGTTTGGTTGTATTTTTTTTATAGGAAATGGTTTAGGTTTTGCTGGTTTGGGAACAGATTTCGGCTTGAGAAAACTGTTTCATGTTTGATTATGCAATCGGCGTAAGCGTTTTTCTGAAACGCAAGTGGCATTATTGTTGCCTATTGGTTATTTGAATTTTGGTGTGGAAGTTTTCTTATAACACGCAACTGGCATGTTGTGTTTAGGTTTTCGCCCCAGCTGGCGAGCCATCTTATATTGGTTAGAATTGTTATTTTGGTTACTATTTATGTAATTAATAAATTAAGGTTGGACTGTTTTATTTGATATTATGCATGACTACGCTCTGCCTATTCTTCGCCACCTTTTAGCGTATGCCCCCCTTCCCATTGTAACCCCCTTAATACAGCTGCCATTTTCATGCAAAAAATTGTGTTGGTTGTCCTTACTAGATCATAAGGGGTTGGTATGGGTGTCATCACTACTTGGGGGTTTATTATGGCAAGCTTACTGCAATCTAAATTCTCCCAGTATCTTGAGTTCTAGCCATCTTTTTATCAACCCAATTGATGTTTTAATGTGTACAACTTAATATGTATAAAACAGGATTCATCCTTTTATTTCCTATTAACAAAACTACCTCTCAAAAAGTTGTTTGGGTGCTACCTGGGTGTTATCATTGATTCTGCTTTCAACTTCAGCATTTGTTATTTAATCTCTTATTTAACGAACAGTTTAATACCTTTCTATTCAAATAACTAGTATAACGCAGGTGACTGCAATCAGAGATTAGGAAGGAAGAGCAGGAGCAGAGTATTATGTACCAAATGGAGGGGGTCATGTTGGAGGGTATGCATATATAATGGTGGGCCCATGAACCAGTTTGCTTATGGTCAGAGATGGAAAGCATGTCTGTTCCAGTCCAGTGTCCAGAGAAAAGAGACTGAATAATCACCCAGCTAAAGGGAAGAGCACTCCAGGCTCCTAGCTTTTGCTATGTTAAAGAAGTCAACTTCCAATAGAAAAATCCATGTAATATGGGGGAAGGGAGAAACCAGTTCTATTAGTGAATGGCAAACTAATATTTGTGTGGAAAATAAATTATATATAATAATGAATCATATATATCTTCATCAGTTACATTGTGTGACTTAATCAATATGTTATATTGTACAACTTAATATGTTACACCGAGGTATATTATTTAATAGCTTAATTGGTTGTACAAAGCGATAGTTATACGTTCTCTGATATATGTTTACTGAAAACCACCCTTTAAGAAGGGACTGTTAGTTATGGGTGACTGCTGTGGGCTTGCATCCCAGGCTAAAATTTGCTAGCCAGCCCTTGTACAAAGGTAACTATGATCCATAATCATAGAAGCAGACAAGGGCTTAACTATAGGGGGTGCAATGGGTTCAGTTGCTGTGGGGCACAGCGCTTAGGGGGCCCGGCAATCACCCCATTGCACCTGTCCTTACATTTGTCCTGTAGATGTCGGCTGCATCTTAAACAGTGCTGTGGAGTCTGTCTCTGCAGCACTACAATTGAGGGTCACAGTGGATGGACAGTCTATCCACCGTGACTCTCTATAGCAGCGCTGGGGAGAGAGATTCCACAGCACTGCTTAACATGCAGTCGGCAGTAGGTAGATCCTCTTCACTAAAAGGACCCTGTGACATCATCAGCCCATGTGACTCATGCAGTCACGTGGTATGCAGTGCTAATCAGGCTGCAGGAGATAGAGGTAAGATAGAAGTTGTGCAGGGTGGTGTGTGAGTGAAAAGTGAATGTAAAGTTTTACAGGCTGTTTGTGTGTGTAAAAACTGGCATGTTGGGGGTGACAGGCTGGAGGTAATGTGATTAAAGTAACTGTGGTGTGTGTGTGTGTGTGTGTTGTGCAGGTGCTGGATGTGAAGGGAAAAAGGGAATATAGGAAAATAAGGAGGTTTGTGTGAGGAAAAACTGGCATGTTGGAGGTGACAGGCTGGAGGTAATGTAAGGTGATGGCATGTGAGAGAAAGGCTGGCATACAGGTGGTGTTATTTGAGGAAAAGATTGGTATTTAGGGATTGGGATGTGAGGGATGGGTAGGGTTACCACCCGTCCGGGATTGCTCCGGACAGTCCGGTAATTGAGACTGGTGTCCGGAGGAGTCCCATTCCCGGACTATACAATGTCCGGGAATAATACTATTTCTAGAGTTACATTACATTTCTGCCTCTGAAATGTAATGTAATTATAGAAATAGTATTGTTTCCGGACAGTGTATTGTCACAGACACATACACAGTGCACGGACTGCTGTGTCCAGGCTCTGTGTGGCTATAGTATGTGGGAGAGTGGGTAATGTGCAGCTATAGAGTAGAGTATGTACTGGACATGTAAAACTGTATAAATGATAAAGGTAAGTAAAAAAATAAATAAATTCAAAAAGCAAAAATAAATGTGCCGTTTCCAAGGTTTATTCCGAGGGGAGGGGGGGGGGTCTGTGTCCGGGAATTTCTTTTTCAAAAGGTGGTAACCCTAGGCATGGGCTAGTATGAAAGTAGTGTGGTATGTGAGGTAATGTACATTGTTCTCTCATCTTAAGGACATCATGGCTCTATCCAATCACATGACCCTCTATTGCACCACAACAGAGACTCCAAGACCTCAGAGCTGCTTAAGAAACATCCGGCACCAGCTCCTTTATCATTCTCTGCACTAACATTGACATGATGCGGTCAGTGTCATGGCAAAGAAGATACTGTAGAGGAGTCACCAGGTGCTATTGCTGGGAGCAACTTAGTCACGAGGTAAGTGAAATCCCCTCTGGTGCTGACGCTTGGGGAATGTTTTTAGGACACTTCTCACAGTTTCTAGCATAGAATGACAAATATTCAGAGCATAGTGTAGTATTAAAAGAAACTATATTTTGAATATTTGTCAATCTATGTTGGAAACAGTGTGAAGAATCCTTGGAAACATATAGACAATATACATATATTACAGAAAGATAGATGAGTGTGTATATCTATCTATCTATCTATCTATCTATCTATCTATTTACGCCCTTCGCAGACTAATCATATCCTGTTTATGACACAATCAGGCTTTTAAATAAGTAAAGAAATATGTATTGCTCTAACTTATCTCTGGACAGATAACAACAGTGGTAAATTTACCCCTGATGAAACATCAACTGACCGCTTGCTTTAACAATCCACCTTGTTTTTGTTTGTTCTGTTTTATAGTGGAGTGAATATATTTAGAGTCATGATACATTTAATGATTCAAAGTTCAATTGGCATGTCAAGATAAGTATTAAAGGCAGGCTCAAAATGGAGACTTCAAAAAGGAACTGTGACTTTTTTTAAGCCCAGTCTTCAGGATCACATATAGTAAAATACACATACACGAATAATGGGTATGATTTATATTAACATCAATTGCTACATAATTAGTATAGATAGCACTGGCATATCTATAATGGGTGAAGGGTGTGCAATGCACACAGACCCCTCAGAACAGGGGGCCCCTTGGCACACACACTTAAATCTATGTTTTGACAGTAAGTATGGATATGAGGCAAGCGGCTCATATGCTTTTTTTTTATTTTCTATGTGTGGGGGAGTGGAGGCCTTAGGGGATGGGGGCCCATGTACAAATTCTGCACAAGGGCCCCCTCATTTCTTAAAACACCCCTGATAGATAGTAACATGGTATATAGAGTTTATAGATCAGCTTTAAAGTGACTATAGATTAATTAGGTTTTGCCAGAAATAATCAATATCATACTTAAAAAATTAAGGACCAAATCCAACGTTCCCTCCTCTTTGTGTCCGGATCAGATTGAGGTAATTTTTCCTGTTCCGCACATACGTGTTACCTTTTAGGCTATCCATTCCAGGGCCAAAACTAAGGGTGTAGAAAAGGAGCTTTTACTAAGGGAGCCAAAGTGAGGCACCTGAAAATTAGTTTTTAAGGTTAAACTCTTCACTGATTGAAAGTTGAGGTGCCATTTTACCTTTTTGCCCCTGGCACTAAAATTTCTAGCTACGGCTGTGATCCATCCTATCCAAACTTATGACAAATGACCATTCCATCAGCTTCTGTACAAGTAGTAGAATAAGATCACTTTATTGCACACTCCACCTTCAACAGTACCCAAAAATTCATAAACTATAAACTAAGAACTAAAGAAAATTCATAAACTATAAACTAAGAACTAAAGAAAATTTGAAAAACAAAGGACCGGATTCACTTTTAAGACAGGTTTCCGTACCATAGCTTTCACTGTGGAGGCTACCGTACGGATTTTGTGATACAAAGGTCCGCACGTAGGAGAGCAGGGTATGCCCCCTTTTCTCCTATGTGTAGATAGGGAATCCTCATGCAGGACCCCTACCCTAAGTATTCTGCATGCTTACCCTTCTGTGCGAGATACTGAATAATACTTAAGGGTTTAGCCAAGTACTTACTGTACGATTTGCATGCTCTTCCCCCCCCATACGTTTTTCTTACGGAGGGCACTGATCCAGATCTGAGTCTAGCATCGGCCAGTTGCACTACATTGAGGAAATATTGGTACTGAACATGCGTAGAGTACGGAAGTCAAAAGACTTATTTAATTGTGTGCTTTTTAAGAATAATAGAGGGTGTGATGTCAGCAGAAATTTGCAACAGCTGCGGCTTCTTAAGTGCATATGTGGCCGAAATTACCTATTGCGCATGCGTAGTAGGTAATTTCCGCTATCTACATAGCCGATAGGCACGTAGATAGCGTAGGTGCGGTCTTTACAAACCGCACAAAGCCATATCCGTAAAAATTGGGCTTTTTTGGACAGAGGGACGAGGTATTTAGATTAGCTGGGGAGGTGGTACCTAACTCACTTGTAAGTGTGAATAAGGTCCACTATGATTGAGGATAATCTACATTATTGATTACGATGCTGTAATTGTGGTGCAAAACAGGATAGACAAATAAGAACATGCTATTTAGTTTATTGGTTTTGTATAATGATAAATGATGGAGGAGTGATCATAATGTTAAATATTATGCACTAAGATATGGCCTCTTTTATTCTGTGAAAATAAGATAAGTGCATATAATGTAAGGTCTATGCCTTTAAGACACTTTGAGCTATACTCCCTTTTTTCGGAAATAAAATTTGCAACCTTGAGTCATATGTAATTTCTAATGGTATTAAGATACTTGAAGAAATATGTGGCTTTACAATGATACTAGGTTGCAACTTTGGGGCTGATCCAGAGCTACACCCGCGGTAGTTCATACGGCGGGCGCAGGCGTAAGATCGGCTGAAAAGTTGATCTACGCATGTGCCCGGTAAGATGTTGCCCGGCGTAACTACGGCAACACCCGATCGTGGATCGGGCGTCCGTAGCACCAGCGTAGTAACGCTGGAGGAGGT
Organism: Limnodynastes dumerilii; assembly: GCA_011038615.1. Classification (NCBI taxonomy): domain Eukaryota; kingdom Metazoa; phylum Chordata; class Amphibia; order Anura; family Limnodynastidae; genus Limnodynastes; species Limnodynastes dumerilii. The sequence goes on from WWET01001603.1 coordinate 322,649, forward strand.
GTCCCCCAGCATTACTACGCTGAGGTTAGTGTAGAGAGGCGGGGGAGGGAGGGTAATGAGCGTATTTACACTTCCTTACGCCGGCTGAAGTTAGGGTAGCCTTCAGCCAGCGTAAGGGAGTGTAAATACGATAGGGCAGGGGGAGTGTCAGGGAGAGTCCCACAATGTAACGCTGAGCGTTATTACGCTCAGCGCTACATCGTAGGTCTGGATCAGGCCCTTTGTCACTTTATAAATTAACAACATTGTATGGTCTGTGATTTTCTCTATTGGTTGTAGGACGTTTTGCTAACTAACTTTACCTCTCTCACACGGCACCTTGATAATCCAATTATCCAATTATCCAGCGGTTAAACCAATCCACTCACTTTGCAGCTCAGAACGGATGTGTAAAGAAGCCGCTCCAGCCTTGATGCCTTACCTTGAGAAAGCGTCTTTACGAAACACGTATCAGGGAATGCCACTGATACACCACTCCTGTAACCTTGTACTGCTCAAACAGGTTTTTGCTGATATTTTGAACATGGATGTCAGGTAGGGTAGTTACTTCTAATAGGAGTAAAGACCCACAGTGAGTTGGTATTTTTGGCTTGTTTCTTTGATTTTCTTTTTCGGTAACAGGGATAGGAATGGACATTTCTGCTATTAATATTTTGGATGTTAGGGACAGGTGATGTCTGTGTTTGCTGTTGTATGTAGTACATGTTTGTCCTTTGTGTAACATGTCAATTTTTAATGATTGATGTGGTTATTAATACCCTTATAATGATTACAATAAAGTTTTGATATTTTTATAATTAATGGCTTGGAGTGCACCTGAAATATTGGTCTTTTTTTTTATCTACTGCATAGTGTTCCCTATATTCTTTTTTTTTATTGTGAATCAATGCCAAAGTGAATAATACAACCGTCAGCCTCACAAATCATAAAAACCCAGGGTAGTAAGCCAGACTGACATGGCCACTAGTCTTTATGCACGACCAAGTTATTCTCAATAGCAGAACTGCTATTTCTGAATAGAACTGTGTGGAGAAGCATGTAGAATATAAAGAGAAGAGGAGGGGAGAGGGTTATTGGCAGGAGCTGCTTCGTACAGCAGAGTGATGGTCACCTTATCCGATGTTGTTCAGAGTTATCTATTACATAGCTACTGATCATACCAATTCTGAGTGACAGTCAGAGATTACCTTGTCACTGGTTATCTGATATATCCAATTGTTTCCCTGTGTTTCCTGTGAGCTTCCTTCCATTGAGTCTTCAAGTGTTAACTGTGTTGACATGCAGTATCCTGAAGTTTTAGGACTTTACTAGATGCTTTACTATCCTGCTACAAAGGATTTACTGTTTCCAATGTTTCGCCTGCAGCATTCTAAGACATCTCTGCATACCTATTATTCTTCACTACTACTGAGGACACCCCTGTTTTGCTACTTTCCACCATTTGCGTCTCCTACGCTGCTTCTTACATTTTTTTGGAACTCTATGAAGACAAATATAGTATAGTGGGTGGTGTGGTAAGAAAAGGAGTAAGTGTCAATTTATAAAGAAGCAGAGGTCCACAAGTCTAAAAACAGCTACTCTGAAATAGCATGTCTGGGATAGCAGCTGACAGGGGGTGCTGTTTCATTGTAGCTGTTTTGGAGACTTGGGGACCTCTGCTGGGAAAGAGCTCTCAATATAAAATACATGATATATGACCCAAAGTTTGGACTCTAAGAGTTTTAGAGTTAAAAAAAAGAGAAGCATTATAAGTGGCTGATGGCTAATCATATATTTGCAAATGTATGTAACAAATTATCTGACTTTATTTTAAAAATAGAATGTTATGGTTTGTTACTGGTTAATTGCAAGAGTGCAAGAATTCTGGGCTGTCTTTTTGTCTTTTCTGTATTTGTGTAAATTCCCTCTACCTACCTAAATTCCCTTTACACCTGCTCCATATTACCTTATACATTGCTAACCTCCATATTGTGTGTGTGTATGTATATATA
>WWET01001603.1:338597-354991 GCA_011038615.1 Limnodynastes dumerilii
TAACCCAACAGAAAGGCCTTGACAGTAACTGGTGGCTTTATCATATATTTGCAAATATGTGTAACGGACATTTCTGCATTTTATTTTATAAATAGAATGGTAAAGTCTGTTTGTTAGCTAATGGCAGTGTTGCTGGGGCCTTTTCTTTCCTTTGTTTCTGTTGCTAGCAGATTCCCCTGCCTTTCATTCACCTGTTTGCATTTACCTATAAATTGATCTGAACAACTTCCATTTTATGTGTACCTTACCTGTGTGGAGTTTGCATGTTCTCCCCGTGTCTGCTTGGGTTTCCTCAGAGTGGTTTCCTCTCACATACCAAAAAACATGCTAGAAGATTAATTGATTGCTAAGAAAATTAACCCCAGTGTATGTGTGTGGTAGGGAGTGTGGCTCCAGGGGGCTGGGTGAGTGATAAATATTCTCTGTGTAATAACTGGAGGTTGGTGGGTTTAAGGGATGTTTGAGGAAGGGTTGCTTCACAAGAAGGGCCGTACGACTGCTGATCCACTCATAAATGTTAAAATCCACCACCACTGTGTAATTTAAATGCTTTCCCCTGCCAACCTATCTATCTATCTATCTATCTATCTATCTATCTATCTATCTATCTATCTATCTATAACTTTTTTTTGTTCCCAGATAAATCAGTTCTCAAACTATCATATTACACACATAAGTTATGTGCATATGGTCACCATAATAGAACTTTCAGAGGTATGAGGCCACAAACATTTTTATTAGATTTTTATTAGTCCTCTATATATGCTTTCTTTAGATACAAATTTAAACAGGATTTTCAAGTTTATGTAATGCACAAGCATTTTAAACTGTTTCTCTATACATGGCCAGTGCAGAAGAACAAATTATGCATTATACAGTATCAGAAAATTACTTTTCATTGCAGGTTATTTACAGAAGAGATAGTGGAAACCTAAATTGTTCAAATTTAAAATGTATTAGATTTTTGATTCCTTGCCATCTCTTTGAGGAATTGAAGGTATTTAGGTTAAAGTTCAACTTATATTTATGGGATGAACATATTTTCCACTTTTCTTGTACTCCTTTCCAATATAGATAGATTCAAGACACAGGTATACTAAATATTATTGATATTATTATGAAAATACACAAACTTCTCTTGAAGGCTTCATCACATAAAGTGATGCAGACACATGGGGGTAGATCCAGAACTACGTTTGCCGTACGTTTACTCGCGTAGCGTATTTACGCGTGCGTACCTTCTATACACTCCCCTAGGCACACCCCTTGATGTATGGCCAACACGTATTTACGCAGCTAAACACGCCCATACTGTACACTTTAAATACAAACCCCCGCCTACTTAACGTATTTCAGACGTATTTTGGACTCACGTAAAATTGGCACACCCACACGTAAGTATTTACGTGACACATACGTGAATAGCCCATACATTCACATTTACGCTACGTTACTGAGCGTATTTTCTATGGTGCGCATGCACAGTACTTACCAAAAGGCAATTTTACGTCTCCGCCACGCGTAAATTCGCTCACAAGCGTTGTTCTGGATCTGGCCCATGGTTTTTATTCATGTGAACGCACTAGGGGTGCATGTAAAGTCAGAATGCCAGAGTATACTGTGGTCCAAAAGAAAACAAAAACAGGTTGAGACAAATTACAGGTGCACACTCCTAAAAGTATGGTATATCTAGTGTTCCAGAGGTAGCGTGATCAGATTTATTACTGCAAGTATGTGCCAGCAACCAAACAGAAATGAGTATAAAACAAACTTTTAATATGAATTGCAATAAATTTATTTCCAAAGCCGAACTATTAGAAAAATATTGGATAAAAAGAAGTAAGGGGAAAAACCCAGCGCTAAAACAGGGCTGCAGGGTGGTCCTAAAATGAGGGGATTCTACCTACCCCTTGAAAATACAATATATAAAAAAAACTTTATTTTAAGACCTACCCGCACTCTGACCATAAAAATACCTAATACCAACAATGATATGTACAATCCCTCAAAAAAAAACAGTTCATATAATAGTCCCCCACAGTTTAAAGTGCAGGCAGCTATATTACTAGATGGATAGTTTGACACTATGCCTCCAATGTCTTCTCTTCAATCCCTCAGGTGTATGCAATAAGAGAGAAAGAAAAAAATAGTGTAATACGTTCACAAACACTTATTTATTAATTACAAAAAACTTTAAAACATGAATACCAATTAAAACTGCTTTTAAAAGGTTAGAAAATAATAAAACCAGTTGCACACATAAAAAAAACCCCCTGCGTACCAGAAGTCCAGTCTATTAGGTGTTAGAGAAAAAGTTCCTGCAGCAATGGCCCGGGTATCCACTTCTGCCTGGAACGATCGTGACTTTGGACAACTTGTGGCTTGCAGTGAGGTCTCCAATGTATACAATCTGCCGGATCTTCTGACGCGTTTCTAACCCTCCGGACCACTTTAAGGGCCTCATTCACTAAGCTCGATTTGGGCTAAATGGCCTTAAATCGTGTGATTTTTAGCTTAAAAATCGCCAAAGTGTATTCACTAAGCTAAAAATCACACGATTTTCCGTTTTTTTTTATCGCGGGTCCAAAATTCGCAGTCCCGACTTTTTTGAATTACAAACATAGGAAGTTTGTAATTCACTAAAGACGATTTCACCGTGATCGTGGTGAAATCGCCTTTAAATCACAAAACATACATTCGCCTCTATAGAGGGGCGAATGTATGTTTTTTGGCCGATCGCGATCATTAAAACACATGTCTGTATAACAGACATGTGTTCTTGTGCTTAAAAATCCAAAGTGCTGCATGGCTGCAATGTGTAGCCATGCTGTACTCATTGAATTACAAGGATCAGCAAAGGTGATCCTTGTAATTCTGTGTATACAGCATGGCTACACTTGTAGCCATGCAGTGCTCCGTTTACAGTGTGTGTCCCAAAAAAACTACACAGACATTAACCCCTACAAGTGTTACATGTGTAAAAATATGTAAACCTAACTAACATTACCCCCTACGTGTATGCACTTACCTTAGGTGGTCATCTCTCCTAAAGTAAGTGGTATACATAAAGTGTTACATGTGTATAAAATGAATAAAAATATTTTTAAACTCACCATTAGATGTCCGCATCTTGGGAGCCTTCTAATTTTCTTTAAATGCAGAATTCTGTTCTTTTCTTCACGCTTCAAAAATCTTCTTGGCTGGAGATGCCAAAGAAACCTTCTTTTCTTGATCCCGGCATCTTCAATATAACTTCCCGGCAGTAGGGGGTGCTGATTATCTTCAGAAGGTGACGTCAGGAACAGTAGAGCTGTACTGTACAGCTCTACTGTCCTGACGTCACCTTCTGAAGTTAATCAGCGCCCCCTACTGCCGGGAAGTTATATTGAAGACGCCGGGACTGCCAGCATTTTAAACTGTGGGGGACTACTATATGAACTGTTTTTTTTGAGGGATTGTACATATCATTGTTGGTATTAGGTACTTTTTATGGTCAGAGCGCGGGTAGGATATTAATTAAGATAACGATCTATGATCATACATAGTAATTGATGTGCCACATTAGTTGTCCTATGCTTTACCTATATCAATAATTCTTTGAGCGCTGCAGTGTCTTTAAGATTATACAGGGGCATTATTAATCTGGGTATTTATACAGTGTGCTTTAAGTGTATTCTATTTGTGGTATTTCATGATAATAGGACAACAAATGAAACACATCAATTACTACTGCTCCATCGTTGTGATGGATAAAGTACCAGTGTGGTAATATTCTCCTTAGATATTTAAATAAAAACAGAGAAAAATCAAAGCACTGGTATGTAGTATAACCTATGAAAATGTATTACTAGTGGACAAATTAAAAACTGAAATGCAAAAAATTAAAAAACAATAGGAGATATATGGAGGTCTAGATATAGACCGTAAAAAAAAACATCAAATACCTTAAAATATAATAGGGAAATAAAAAATTAAGAAATTAATTCGGTTAGGCAACCACTAGTACATCACATATTTATTAAGGTTAGATCCCAAGTACATAAAATAGAACCATTGCATTTCAGGTTTTAATTTGTCCACTAGTAATACATTTTCATAGGTTATACTACATACCAGTGCTTTGTTTTTTCTCTATTTTTATTTGCATATCGGGAGGTTGACTCTCTTCCTACAGAGCAGCGGTTGCTAGTTATAACACAACCATTTAAAGTGGTAAACCCTCTATCAGCACATATTTTATTATTGGTATATATTTTCAATCCGAGCGCCTCCTTCTTTAGGGTACAAAGGGTATCCCCTTTATCATTTTCACTTCCTTAGATCTTTGTTAGCAGATACAGAACATTGTTGTCATATATAGCAATGATATATAGCATAAAAAAACGCACCCAGAGATCATGAATTGGTATGATGCAATTTCATTAAGAATTGCACAAGCATCACTATTGCAATTAACACTTGATGCCAATTGCTCTAGAACAAACTTCAGCATATGAAAAATACCGCTTTCCAAAATTCCTACTTGTGTTGCAGTCACACTAGTGTTTCACACTAGGTTTTACGTTAGGGACTCTAATGCAGGGACCCTCACACTCATTACTTTCTTTATTTTATTTCTTTATTTCTTTATTGGCTTTCTGACACAGCTCTCTTACATTATCCCAGAAAGTCTGCAACAGTAGCATATCTCAATGTCCTGTGACTTTAACAGAAATAATATGAGTTTTAACTGCAATACTTTACTTAATGTCTAGGAACCATTCTTCAAAGCAGTGTTCTTGTTTACATCCCCCCCTGTAGCTACAGTAAATGGTCAAGTATGGCAACTCTAATTCGCTGGTCTTTCTACACTGCTTTAGCCACAAATCTACATTTGCATGCCTCTTTTTCCTGAGGGCATTATGCCCTACTTGCCCCTTTCTGCCTTTGGAAAACCATGATGGTAGAAACACCTCAACTGCTAATGGTGCATTAATAAATTATTGTGCTTAGTTCCTCTTATTACTAGTAATGCTGTGACAACCCTTTCTATTAGGCTCTACCAATGCCTCACTTGGAGGCTTAAATAAGATAAGCAATTACTGGCCTTTTCATATTATTCATATTATTTGGCTTCACCTACTGCATAGTAATGATTATTCATATCACTGCAGGAGTACTCCAGCTTGACAGCAACACATCACTGACTTGTCCCCCTAGTCAATACAGTCAAGACACCCCCTGCTCACACACGGTAATGTGCATAATGCTGATAAATAACATATATTATTAAAGGCAACTTACTTAGATATTTTTCTGATCAACAAGCACACGAGTGAGTCAGACTTTTGTTAAAGCTGAATGTAAAAAAAATTGATCATAATAACCAATATGAATTGCCCACAAGCTGAAATGTAATCAAACAGCTTGTTATATTAATACCACTATCTGTCATATTTAGATTGTTTATGTAGACGCTCAGAGGCTTGGCCAGTTTTAGTTATACGTGCAGTTTAGTTTTCCTGATGTCTGTGTAAGGAAATTTATTTCCCTATCCTTCTGTATATATGACTGCACTGACCCAGTGCAGAAGTTAGCTGCCTATGCTTGCAAAAGTCTGGTGATATAACTTTGTGTTTGTATTTCCCTTTTTCTTGCTTTTTGTTTGTAAGTTTAGTTGATTGCATTTAGTTATTTTGTCTTGTGTTTCTGTTCTTTGTCAATAAATTATTTGAGTTCTGAAATAACAGTTATGGAGTCAGAAAATTACTTATTTTATTATTAATGCTTATCCATAGTTGCCGACTCTCCCGGAATGTCCGGGAGACTCCTGAAATTCGTGTAGTTCTTCCGGTATCCCGGGAGAGCCGGCAAATCTCCCACAAGGGACTTGAGGCTCGTGGTTTCCATGAAACCAAGGCCTCAAGTCCTGCCCCCCCGCCTGACAACATTAATTTACTAGTGTTGCTAGGGACAGGGAGGGACTCGATGATGTAATTGCGTCATCAAGCCCCACCCCTACCCCATGAAACCCTTGAAATGGGTAATTGATTATCAAGGGGCAGGGCTTAATGACAAGATTTGCATAAATCACGTTGTTAAGCTCCACCCCCTGCATGCATCTATGGCTTCCTTTCGGAAGCCTGTGCTTATCAGTATTAATAGTTTTTATTCCTATTTAATATCCTGACAGCTCTGCACTGACAATGTTAGACTGGGTCTACACAGAGAGTTTGCAGTCTCTCAGCTTGCTTGCATTTACGTGTAACAGTAACATAAAGATGGCAGTAGAACAAAGCACTACAACATGTCAAACAGCCCTTCCAGCTTTCAAGTACTTTCTAGTAGTACATACCTATCAAGGCCCATAGGCAGAAAGTAGCTGAAAAAATATAGAGGCAATTACACAATACATATGCTGAAAGGATTAAAAAGAAGAGGAAAAGCCTACAGCATGTTAGTTTCTAGTTGGCAAGTTTTGCTTTCCCCTTGCTCTTCTTGTTAAGTGATAAAAAGTGACAGGCTGCATCTTATCTCATTGGCTGGTGACTTTAAAAACAGAGATATAAAGCCAGTCTAGAATAAATAATGAGAACAGAACGATGAGGATTTGATAGCAATGGAAACTGACTACATTCAATTATTTCCCGCAATATGTCTTTTTCTCTCTCCCTGCCTTCGTGTACTGGGGTGCATGCTTGATGTCTTTAAATGCTAATTAGATGCTGCTCACCCTGTCTCATCTTGCTATCTAAAATACATTTCAGTCCCTTCTAGCAGTCACTGAGATAAAGGGTCAACAAGCTCATAACATATTATAAGAAAACGAATGGCAATATTTTGCTAAGTGTGTTTTACCACTGAATACTGAAAAAAAACAAAAAAACAAAAAAAAATTACTTTTGTTTTTAAAATAATAGCTGCCTGCCTACAATTTATAGGAAAAAAACACCAAGAGAATTGAACCTCTGTATTGTGAAATAAACTGGTGTCTTCTTAATTTTCCAAATTTTCACTAATTCATACTTTATAATAATTTTAAATGATCTTTATTTCACAGGGCGCTCCTAAAGTTTAGAAGATGATAGAAGTTTTCTCTTTTACAAATATGGAAATGGAAACTAAATACTTACCTCAAAAAATTACAATCAAAATAAAAAAATATGTTTAGCATATACAATAGATTACTTGTATAAAAACATGAAAAAATATTTATAAATATAAACCTTGCACAAATCTAAATATAACAACTTTAGACCGGATCCAGACCCCTGCACGCTTTCCATACGTGCGGGGGTCTGAAAGTCCACACGAAAGACAAGAGTGAATTTCCTTATTACTCCCCTCTCTTGTGCGGACTTGATGGCAGATACGCTGTTGGGTAAAAACTTGGGCTTTTTCGAAAGATAATTTTTCCAATCACACAATCAAATGACCATTTCCCCAGATATCTTACCAGTGTGTACTGTCCAAAGATGCTCCATAATCTTTTGAAGATCTGTGATCTTTTGATTTGACCTTTTAGAGCTCCTAATATGCCAGATCAACCATATAAAGATAACTTTTAAGTGTGCACTGTGTCTATTAGGAGATCTTTGGGCAGTACACACTGGTAAGATATCTGGTGATTGGGCGATTGGAAATATTATATGCTGAAAAAGTCCTAGTATGTTCTATGACTGACCTACGGATCAGCGGTTTGTAGACCATTGATCCATGCATAAGTCTTAAACTAAGTCCTTGCTACAAAATTTTAATCCCCCTACCCCCTGCCTGCCTTGCCTACTTTTGGCAGGTGGTGGGGAAGATCTGACAACTACATTGCACTAATATCCTCTGAACCAATTTTTACATTTCTGCTGCACTTACCCTTGCCACGTCAAGAGCCGCCTGTTGCCTCTCTCAGGTGTGCCCGCACTCTGCATCCAGGAAGATGCCACTCTATCCATGATGTCCACCACATGCTTCCCTGTATATTGCTGGCACCAAGTGCTGTCCTCCAGTGCATGGGTGCTGCCATCTTGGATCTGTGCACATAATCAACAGCAGCCAACCAGGAACAAACTAGGAGAAGCACATGATCTGCAGCAGCAAGCCAGGAGCAGCACATGATATGTCTGTCCAATCCTGGTCAGGGACGCTCTATTTAAACCCAGAGCACTGAGTCCTCAGTGCCAGAACAGCTTTTTCATTTACGGTGCCTCGTTCCTGTCTTGCTTCTTGTGAGAACTCTAATTTCAGGCTTAGCTTGCAATCTGCTGCTCAGCTGCAGCAATCAGCCTGATTAGCCATACCAGCAGAGAACAGACTGCAGTATATTGTTCCAGCTTCAAGATCTCTGTTGTTGCAGACTGTCTATCCTATTTAACAGCCTGAAGAGTATTGCTCCAGCTTCAAGACTTTTGCTATTGCAGACAGTCATCCTGTTAAACAGACTGCAGAGCATTGCTCCAGCTTCAAGATCTCTGCTATTACAGACTGTCATCCTGTTAAACAGACTGCAGAGTATTGCTCCAGCTTCAAGACCTCTGCTATTGCAGACTGTTAATCCTGTTCAACAGACTGCAGAATATTGCTCCAGCCTCAAGACCTCAGCTGTCTGCAGACTGTCAATCCTGCTCCAGTTCATTTCACCTGGTCCAGCCCAGGTCAAGTCTAATCCTGTTCCAGTTCATGTCACCTGATCCATTCCAAGTCAAGTCTTGCTCCAGATCCACTCCTGGCCTAGCCCAGGTTCAGTCAAGTCTTGCTCCAGTTCCGCTCCTGGCCCACTCCAGGTTCAGTCAAGTCTTGCTCCAGTTCCACTCCTGGCCAAGCCCAGGTTTAGTCAAGCCAATGAGATACGTCTTGTTCCAGTTCCAGTCCTGGTCCAGTCCACATAAAATCTTGCTCCAGTTCCAGTCCTGGTCTCGTCCACATCAAATCTGCACCGGTTCATATAGCCACATCAAGCCTGAATCCCTTTGCCCACTGATTCTTGAGTAAATCTTATATTAAGGCTCCAAGCTTCTGCTACCTCACTGAATCACCACTATCACGTCCCCGGGAACCCAGAGTGGATACCCGCCCAAGTCAGTCCATGATAATCCTCAACTAAGTAGATATTAATAGAAGCACTAATCTGCTTGAAAGATCCGATTATAGTTGTTTATTGCCATAGTCAATAAACTAAGGTTGAGGTGCCCTAATTAGACTTCAGGTTTGAAACAGAACCACAAATATACGCACGCACGTAGCAAGGAACACCCACCAAAACCCCAGTCATTCCCCTTGCTAATCCATGCTCACATAGACTTACAGCACCATAGACCACCTCTATCTTTCTGTGTACCGTCCCGTGCGTCTCTGTCCTCCGTATGTGCGTATCATGATAATCGCGCCCACTTTCCTTCATTTAAATGCATCGCTCCGCCCACTTTCACTTAAAATCTCCCACGCATATATTTGCGTTGCATATCCGGACGTATGTACACATTTGCCTATCATACATCCGTCCGTAAGGCACTTCCGCGCGAATTGTCTACGTCAACAACGTACAAAAAGTTACTACGCATGCACAGTTGAAATGCATGGGAGTCGCCATGAAAACGGAAGTCTGAATACGGCCTGAGAACATGAAACTAAGTTTTAACATTTAAAGGAATGAGTAGACATTTCAAACATGCAAAAGGATACATGTAGTGAATAAATCTGAGAAGTGTAATGAGTTTTATCGACAATAGGTCTGGTTCTGCCGTCTGTAATAATTCTTTTCTGTACTGTGCATTGCAATAGTAAACCATTCCCACTTGCAAGTGCAATCCACCCCCTATCAAGATGTCTTAAGCTTCAAAAATGTAAAATCGGAAATTGAGATTGCATTTTAATTGGATTATGTAGATGTATGTGAATGCTCAGATCACAAAAGCTAATGGTTCCGATTAGACTATGTGGAAAAAAGCAATTTGTCAGAAGTCTGAACCCATTCAGGAGTCTTTTAATAAAGGAGTGGAAAATATACATCAATGTTTCTTTTCACTTTGTATGTGCATTTATTTTATCTATTGTTTGAAGATCTACGTTGCATTTGTGTGAATAGCCAGTAATTTTTAAAAGTGCAACAATGGCTTGAACATTTGAGGTGAGTTATGTGACAAACCACTTCTGTACAATTACCAATATTCCAACTTCTTCTGTTATGACACAAAGAAAACTCCTTAACAAATGCCTTGTGCTTTCCGCATTTCCAGCTTAGACAGGTCTCCCAGAAAATCCTCTATTTTTATAGGCATTGGGCTGAATCCAGAGGTCATTAAGGCCGAATCATAGTGTGTCCAGATTCCTACCTTAACTTTTACGATCACGTATGTGGGCTTACGGCAGCATACCTGATCTTAATAGGTCTTCCCCCCACCCCGTCCCCTCATTAGCATGTCTATCTCCAGCTTTACGGCGAAGATACGACATGCATAATGGGGGGGAAAGCCCCCTTTTCGTAAGAGCTGGAGTACAACCTTCTAGACAGGGGAATTACGTACACACCGTATGTTAATCCACTGTCGGCCGTACTGCAGAATCGGACCCATTGTCGTTCTGTGCTGGTTTCTAAGAACCTGATTCACAGTTAAGAAGCTGTTGCTATTTTTGTGCATATTTTTAGGAATGATAAAATTGCTCCTGCAAAGCAGCTTTATTTATGCAATCTACGTAGGTTTTAAGAATGGTGGTACCTTAAGAGCGATTAACAAAGCCTTTTTTAATGAGAAAGAAAGGGTGTGCTAAGCCAAGGTAAGAAGGAAGATAAGAAAAGTGGGTGATGGGAGACAATTAAATGGGGAAGAAAGGGAGCGGTTTGCTAAGTATCTTCGTCCTTTAGCAACTTAAGATACATACGCACGGGAAGCTAAGGCTGCCTTTGGCATTCTTAAGTCAGTTAAGAACAACTAAAATGAGGGTGCGTCAAGGGAATTGCCATGTGTATAACTGCAAACCCATTTGTTCTTATTTCCCTTCTTAACTGTGAATCAGGTCCTAAATGCTGGTTAGCTTTCTCTTCTCAGCTGTGCTGAATTGTACAGAATTGTTTTGATCATACCCAGGAATCTAGTTTACTGGGGGCTCAGGCTTTATTAGACTTCTTCTCTGACTCTTCTATGCTAGTTTTTGCACTGCTTGTGTGTTTTGTGCATCTTATGCTGATTGTTCTCCTACTGTTCACTGTAAAAGTACAGATTTCATTAAAATACCTTTGGTTAAACTGCAGTAATCTTACTTAAAGGTGGTGGCATTACAAGGGATGGTATCAACTGGTGTTGTAACTCATGGTGTCATTCCCATCCCCCTCCTTAATACCCCTACGCCTCCTCCCATGCCAGACTATAAAGAATCTTTGAAATATACAAAATGTAGTGAATAGTCCAGTGCAAAGTCAGTGTATGTAGTGATAGACAATGAAAAATAAAATCTAGCACTCAAATAGAATGTATTAAAGATCATCCACGTGAGTGAGTCAATAATCATTAAAATAGTCAATGAGGTAAGTTTCTGCTTCCCCTTACTAATGTCACAAGCAATATTTAAAGGATAATATAATAAGCAAATCTAATACATGTACAACAATAAAGCTAAAAGAGTGATCTAACACTCAGTTTAAATATACAACCAGAGTGTCATAGAATAATTTCACCAATATTGGTGAAATCATTCAAGTAAAACATCAATATCCATTCAAATAGTCAATGAGAGCATTTTCTGTTTAGTCTTATTAGAGGACTCACTGTGCAGATTTTTTTTTTCTCTCAATTCTTTTACTCTTTGTTTAAATGGATTGCTTTGTCTTCTTGTGACAAGCATAATGGTGGACAGCGGAAGAGCATGGAACATTTAGTGGAGCACAGCGCAGGAGTGTAGGGGAGACTCATGGAGGGAACTTGGTGTGGGACATAGAGACAAGAACTTACCTGGAAGAAGGTATCAGCGCTGGAGTCTCGCACGTGGAAGTGCGGAAATTCATCACAGGCAGTCCGACAAAGATGATTGGCTGCCATCCAATCACGTGGGGTGGCTGTGAGCCAATGTTGGCTCCCAGGAGTCTTTGCTGTGTCGTGGTGAGCCAATTAAAACTCGCCATGTCACCAGTCCAATCCACCCCCCCGCTGCAAGGCATTTAAACTGCCCCATGGGTTGGAATGGGCAGTTACCGGTGAAGGTCAGATGGAGGAGGAGTCCAGGGAAGAAGAGCAGCATGGCAAGACAGAAGATCCCCCAGCGGCAAAAGCAGCAACAAAAGCAGAAGACGTCGGGACCCAGACCAGGCAGTCCAGTGGAAGATGACCGGAGCAGGCCAGCTAGCTGTCAGTCATCCAAAAGAGCTTTTTGACTCCTGGGTGTCTGGCTTGAAGAGCTGCTGGCAGAAGATTTGGTACCCCCTTAGACCACTAGGAAGAGGGTGCCACGAACAAGGCCACTCCCTGCATGCTCACCAGCCCAGGGTGTCATGCCCACAAGGCAGGGGTAATCTACACAAAAGAAAACATTTTCTTATTTATTTATTAACAGGTTTTTTCATAGCGCTATCTGATAACGTAGCTCTTTACAGACAATATTTTACATTCACATCAGTACCTGTCCAATTGGAGTTACACTGTAAGTTCCCTTACAGACACACACACACACACACACACACATTCAGTAGCCAATTTACCTACCAACCTGTTTTTGGAGTGTGGGAGGAAAACGGAGCAACTGGAGGATACCCACGCAGACACGGAGAGAACATACAAACTCCACACAGAATCGTCCTTGTCCGGGAATTGACATCATGACCTCAGTGCTGTGAGACACAAGTGCTACTCACTCAGCCTCCGTTTTGCCCCACTCCTGCAAACAGCTTGCTAGTCAGTAGCTAACATGCTATTATATTGCTATGTACTACATTATGAAATATTAGCTAAACACACTTACAAATATCTGATAAGCCACATTCTCAGCCACAAAACACCACTTATTGACTCCTACCAAGCGAATTAACTTTTGAAATATTCCCTTGAACAACTTTACCGTGTCTAAGCCCAAAACAACACAACCATCGCCTAAACATTACTGAATCAACGCCAGCTTCCTCCATACATCACTATGTCTCCCTCGCCCCTCTCTGCTATAAAAGTGTACACTACTTGCAGTAGTGTCATTTTCAAAACTGTATTTGGAAACATTAGGTTTTTTTTTTGGTCAGATTTATCATTCTGCAATTTATTGTTCCCAGTTCTGTAGAAAGCTTAAATTGATTACACTCCAATTATAAAAATAAGTGTGCCAGATTTGATGATACTAACAGAATTTGACTAGCTAACCAAACGTAAAAAAAAAAAAAAAAACATGTATCTTCCTTTTATCATGTCTTTCAGTGCTGTAAGAATTGACTGTAGGATAATATTTACAAAAATTAGTTAAGACAAAGTGGACAGTTTTGGGTAAAAAAAAATGAAAATATCACAAAATTAGGAACTTGCTAATTACTTAAATTAAATAGGATTAATTTAATTAAATAGGATCAACTTACCAATTTTAGTTTGAAATAACAGATACTTTATATATCACCAAAAGAAAAAACATGACGCAATTCAACCCAATGCAAATAAAATATATATTCTTTTTTCTGATATTGATAATAGAGCACTCAAATCTTGGTATCAGATAGTGCCCACTCTGATCAAAGAAGAATAAGTAAAGGAATAATCCCAGATGTGCTAAATATCAATACCATACAAATAAAAAAACACAGTATTTATTATTATTAGTAATATTAGCACAGCTTACAATAAAATCTTATTTTTGTACCGGCAAAACCAATGGCCATACAGAAAATCACTTCTAATTGTACAATACCACAATACAATACAATACAATACAATACAACAGATAAATAATAGCCTACTGTAAACAAAATCCAATTGTGAGTAATTTAAGCTTCCCAAATAATTCTATATAAGTCCAAGAATTCATAAGTTATATTCCACAAGCGTGAAAATATTGGTCGCTGATATATATCTATATGCGCACTTGTCAATCGGTGCACTAAATAATATGGACCAAGAGATAGTTAATAATGAAGCGTGCACCGTGAGGGGAGCATGTGCTTAGGCTAAGTACCTTAGCAATGCAAGTATTACCTGTAAAGGAAAGCCCTTAGCTGCAGGGTCCAAATGTTATGCAATGTTGCCACATTCTTTCTCTCACAATGCCTGTTAGTAATTAGAACAGCATATAAAGCTGGAGAAATCATAGCCTGAATAATCTGTCCCAGATTCCGCTTTGTGAGAATTCTAAGACCAAATGCACATAGTTTAGAGGCATAAAATTTGATACTCACAAACAAGTTGATATATTAATAAGATGATGACAATGGGCTGGATCCAGACTTAAGAAGGAGCTTGAAATTAAGAGAGGGAAGTTACTCCTCCGCTAAACCATGTTGATTTCAGGGGAGTCATAGTTCATCTGTTGCAAACAGTATTAGAATTCAGAGGTGATGTTTCCTATCCCAAGTATAAATAACAGTGTGATAGTAACGCTGGTCAGTATCTGTGTGCAGTAAGCAATTCAAAGATATATCCCTGAATGCAAAGAATACAATTAACTTGACTCCCCCTGAAATCAACATGGTTGTGTCCAGGTGTAACCTTCCTCTCTTAGGGATCTATTTACAAAGTTCATTTTCATGTGATAATGTCCATTTTCATGTGAAAATGGGCATTATCACATGAAAATGAACTGTTTCTTATTTACAGGCAATAGATCGCCATGGAAAATAGTAGTTTCCATGGCGATCCATGTTATTGTCGGGGGTCTCCGCTGGCCCGTTCATTTCAGAGCGGGCCGGTGCTTCCTTATATTTACAAATCCTCGAAGCGGAGTTTTACACTCCGCTCCAGGCGTAAAACTAATGCCAGCTCAGGCTGGCATTAGGGGGTATCTCTCCAGCGATGTCCCCATGTACCCCTCTTTTCCTCCCCCTAATAGCTGTTATTAGGGGGAGGAAAAGGGTGGTATGTATGGGGACACTGATGGAATACAGCTATTGTATTAAAATGTAAAAAAATAAATAAAATAAAAAATAAAGTATAATTAATATTTTTATGTAAAAATTTTATAAATACACCTAAAATATATAAAACTGTAAAAAAAAAAAATTTTCAATAGCAAAACTTACCCGTCCGGGAGAAGCTTCGTCCAGATATGAAGACACTGCTCATGTGTGTTTTTTCATATCTGGACCTGAAATTCAGGAAAGTCAGGAAATAGAGTCTCTGCGTATTCGTATGAATGAAATGTCCTGTGATGAGCAGAGACATCATCGCGGGACCTCACAGATAGGGTGAGTAATAGTAAATTTAATGAACGATGCTGCCAAGCTCGCTGCGAGGATATGTGAGCCTGGCTCAGCATCGTTCATTAAAAAAAGAAATTATAAGTAAACAGACCCTTTAATTACAAGCTACTTCTTAAGTCTGGATCTAGCCCAATGTTGGTAATCATACAACCATATCAAACAATTTTCTATATCAAACAAAAATAAAATAGGCTAATAAAATGCGCTAACACTGCAGCAATTTCCCTCAACCTCTGGGATATCTACAAACCCCCAATCAGTTCAAAACAGCAAATAAAACACTGAAAGGGGAAAAAGTGCTATGTGTGAATATAGGTTTATATAAATAAACTTTATAAACCCTGAAGTCTAACCAATGTACAGAGTTTTGATCCTCAGAAGTGCTTGTATATTGGACATTTCTACAACCATTTCCGAGGATCAAAACGTTTTATCTGGACACTATTCAAAATTGCTACCCATTGGTTTGTATATGATATCAGCTTCATCTACTTTGATATATTTGCTTTTTATCTGATCTGATTATATTTATATTTATGTATTTAATTGTTTTATTATGCATTAACCCAGGAGTGGATTGATTTTTATTTCATTTTATGTAGTTAAGATATAGTTAGTATTACTTCTTTGGGGATATATTATATATTATTTGCAATTTGTTCCATCTACTTGGTTACCCTCTGTTTTGTATGGTATGTTGGTTAGACTTTATCATTTATAAGGTTATTTGTATACACCTATAATCATACACAACGCTAATTCCCCCTTTCAAATATTTATTTGCTATTTTGAACTTTATATATCAATATTTTTTTTTTCTTTATGAATAGTGGGTTTGATCCAGATCTAATAGGAAATTCCATACGTAGCCTCTGCAGTGGAGGTTAAGGTATGGAATATCCCATTCACAATATCGCATGCAGAAGAATGGGGCACTCCCCCTGCTTTCTTACGTGTGCATAGTGGATCCATGCCCTGGACCCTATCTCAAATATGCCATACACAACTATAGGTTGTAAAGATAATTCTCTTTCCTAATAGCGTA
>WWET01001604.1:0-10454 GCA_011038615.1 Limnodynastes dumerilii
ATATAGTCTGTATTGTGTTGCAGTTTTTAGAATAAAATGGGAATTGTATAGTGGAGACTAGGATGGTGCCTGTATTGTATAGTAGCAGCTATGATTTGCTTTCTTTTATTATGGTTAAAAAATTGTGTTTTATGATGCTTACATGGATACTATACTCTAGTAACTATAATTATAAATTGTTAAACAGGTGGGCACAAATTTAAGGTTTGAAGGGGGGCGTTAAACACCCTAGCACCGGCCCTGCCAGA
This sequence comes from Limnodynastes dumerilii, assembly GCA_011038615.1. NCBI lineage: Eukaryota > Metazoa > Chordata > Amphibia > Anura > Limnodynastidae > Limnodynastes > Limnodynastes dumerilii. Next base: position 249 of record WWET01001604.1, read on the forward strand.
GATCACATCAGCGTAATTTAAAGCAAAGCCCGCCGCGGAGGAGAGGTAGCAGCCAGAAGAAGAGAAGACTTCAAAAGTAATTGTATAGGGCTTAAAATGGGAATACTGGGTGCTGGACAGACATGATGGAGGATACTGGGTGCTGGAGAGACATGATGGAGGATACTGGGTGCTGGAGAGACATGATGGGGATACTGGGTGCTGGATACACATGATGGGGAATACTGGGTGCTGGATACACATGATGGGAGATACTGGGAGGTGGAGAAACATGATGGGGATACTAGGTACTGGATATACATGATGGGGAATACTGGGTGCTGGATATACATGATGGGAGATACTGGGTGCTAAAGAGACATGATGGGGATGCTGGGTGCTGGATACACATGATGGGAGATACCGGGCGCTAGAGAGACATGATGGGGACAATGGGTTCTGGATACACATGATGGGAGATACTGGGTTCTAGAGAGACCTGATGGAGATTCTGGGTGCTGGATACACATCATGGGGATACTGGGCGCTAGAGACACATGATGGGGATACTGGGTGCTGAATACACATGATGGGGATACTGGCGAGATGGAGACACATGATGGGGATACTAGGTGCTGAATACACATGATGGGGGATACTGGGAGGTGGAGAGACATAATGGCGGATATTAGGTGCTGGAGAGACATAATGGGGATACTAGGTTCTGGATACATATGATGGGGATTCTGGGTGCTGGAGAGACAGGATGGGGGATATATATCTATGTATAGCGGAGACTAGGACACTATTGTATAGTGGTGACTATGATTTGCGTTGTTTTATTGTGGTTACAATTGTGTTATATGATTACGCTTACTATAATCTAGGATGGTCACTGGTGTCAAATTGTTGAACAGAAGGGCACAAAATTAAAGTTTGCAGGGGGAGCCGAACACCATAGCACTGGCCCTGGTAATGCTTTTATTATTGAATCAGTACAGAAATGTTTTAAATCACATTTCTTTTATGTCCCTCTTCCATTTTATGATTCAGGGTCACATATACCATAAGGTTCTCCTTGCTGAGTCAATCACAGTAAATAAATAGGACTCACCAAGTAACAGAATTAATTGGACTCTATGGCCATTTTTACATTATAAGAATTTGTTATTATCTATGTGTTTACATTGTAACCACTGACACAAACAAACTTCCAACACCCAGTGACTACTTTAAATATTCTCAAGCAAACAGAAATACACAGAAAAACTAAAGTCTGGACTGATAAGCATTAAGATGGAACTTCTACTTGCAAACTTAACCCAGCCCTTTTGTATGAAGTGAAAAGTCCTTTTGTATGAAGTGACAGTCCTTTTGTATGAAGTGGCAGTCCTTTTGTATGAAGTGACAACCCTTTTGTATGAAGTGACAGTCCTTTTGTATGAGGTGGCAGTCCTTTTGTATGAAGTGACAGTCCTTTTGTATGAAGTGGTAGTACTTTTATAAGAAATGACAGTCCTTTTGTTTTAAGTGACAGTCCTTTTGTATGAAGTGGCAGTCCTTTTGTATGAAGTGACAGTCCTTTTGTATGAAGTGACAGTCCTTTTAAGTTTGAATGCGTCATAATACGTTCTTTCAATTAGCACAGATTCTCACTCAGGGTCAAAATCAGACCTGATAAAGTCAAGCTATTGCCACGACAATAGATTGTAGGAGTTACAAGACAAGTGAAATGTTTTCAAAATGTTTGAAAACAGATCCCTTTTAGATAATACTTTGAACCCAAACTTTGTCTGTGGTGAATTTGCTTATAAAAATGTGACTGATACAGCAATGATTACAACTGAATCATCTAATCTGGCATTACTGTGAGAATTTCCAAAACATCTTCCTTCTTTGGCCATGAAAATTACTTCTAGACATGGAATTGAAATTTCTGCATATTTGCCCTGCCAGGCCTGTAAAGTCTTGCATCCTTGAAATCTACCTGCTCTGATCTAAATGGTCTGCCTGTGAATGCCCTTCTAATAGCCCTTTCTTATGGAAGCCAGTTGGACTTACCACAAGAGGATTTTTGAGATGATTCCATTTGATTTCTGATGGAATAGGTAATCTGAAAACAGCAGAGTCATCTAGTTTTTGATTGAATGTTAGCTAGCCAGGACTCAAACCACTTCTTGTAGCTATGGTAGAAGCCAATGATCTCTACAACAGCTTGAAGAAGTCAATGGTGGCTTTGCATTAAACTATGGCAATTTGGATATCCTGTACAATCTTTATGAGTTTAATGTGCTTAATGCCATCCAATATGTTCTTCTCCAAATTACTATTCCATACATGTAAAATTCTAGGCTTAACGGCAGAAGCAACTGAAGATTTTAGCATTGCTCTCATAAAATGGTCTCTTGAAATTTACTTCTATCTTTCTCTTCATACTGTTGTTAAAGATGTCAGCACCTTCCATGGTAGTATAGACTTCTTTGAAATCCTGGATAAAGCGTAAACAAAGGTTGTCAGTGCTCAAAATCAGTTATTTAACATGAAAAGTAGAGTAAATGAACCCATAGCACATTGTATTAAATGGCTATTAATACACTGTGGGAAATTACTACTACTTTCACTCAGGAGCAGGTATTAAAAGAACTTTCAAAGCTGAAAGTGGACAAATCAATGAGACAAGATGGGATACATCCAAGGATACTAAAAGAGTTTAAAAGGGTGCTGGCAAAACCGTTAACTGATTTATTCAATCAGTCCCTAATAACTGGGGTGATTCCAGAGGACTGGAAAATAACAAATGTCATCCCTCTGCATAAAAGTGGAAGTAGGGAAGAAGCATCAAACTACCGACCAGTGAGTCTAACATCAGTAGCAGGAAAATTGATGGAAACACTGTTCAAAGAACAAATTGTATAGTATCTTAAATCTAGTAACTTACAGGATCCCAAGCAGCATGGATTCACTGGGGAAAGATCATGAACAAATCTTATTGAATTTTTTGACTGGGTCAGTAAAGTGATAGATAAAGGGGGAGCTGTAGACATAGCTTATCTAGATTTTAGTAAGGCTTTGACACTGTGCCACATCGCAGACTGTTAAATAAGCTGGAAACTTTGGGATTGGACTGAAAGATAGTTGCATGGATGTGATCTTGTTTACAGGATAGACAACAGAGGGTTGTAGAAAATGAAATCCCTTCTGGGGATGGTAAAGGTAACCAGTAGAGTACCCTAGATTCTGTACTTGGACCAGTGCAATTTAATATCTTTATAGGTGACATTGCCTGTGGTATCAAGCAGAAAATATGCCTTTTTGCAGATGACACAAAGATATGGGTAAACACATCAGGAGGGGTACACAAAAAGAGGGACGATCTAGGTAGACTGGAGGAATGGTCAAGAGCAGGGGTAGGCAACCTTAAACACTCAAAGAGCCTTTTAGACCAGTTTCCCCCAGAAAAGAAAACCTTGAGAGCCTCAAACTCTTTTGACATCTAAAATGTGCCCAGCCTTTATTACTGCCCCTTTATATGTGCCCAGCCTTTATTACTGCCCCTTTATATGGGCCCAATCTTTGTTACTGCCCCTTTATATGTGCCCAGCCTTTGTTACTGCCCCTTAATTGTGCCCACTCTTTATTATTGCCCCTTATATGTGCCCAGCCTTTATTACTGCCCCTTGTATGTGTCTAGACTTTATTACTGCCCTTTATTGTGCCCACTCTTTATTATTGCCCCTTGTATGTGCGCAGCCTTTATTACTGTCCCTTATATGTGCCCAGCCTTTATTACTGCCCTTCTATATGTGCCCAACCTTTATTAATGCCAAAACATATCAGGACAATATGCACTGATAGAATGACTAGTGCGGCCACATAGTTCACGGCTGTGCCGAACTATGTGGACTCCCTAGACCACCAGGGACCAGGACTTGTAGCCCCCTAGGAGGGAGCTGCAGCAGACGGCTGAAAGAGCCACAAGTGGCTCAGGAACTGTAGGTTGCCAACTTCTGGTCAAGAGTGTGGCAATTAAAATTTAATGCCAAGAAATGCAAAATCATGCACTTGGAGCACAAAAACTCAAAAGCTTAATATATTATCAATGGCACTACATTAGAAACTACTGAGGAGGAAAGGGATCTAGGAGTCATTATTTCATGTGACTAAAAGGTAGCCAAGCAATGTAACAAAGTAATGAGAAAGGCAAGTCAGATGCTTGGTTGCATAGGGAGAGGAATTAGTAGAGGAAAGAGAGAAGTAGTGATGCCCCTTTATAGAGCGTTGGTCCGACCTCACCTAGAATACTGTGTTCAGTTCTGGGGGCCATATCTCCAGAAAGACATAAATACATTAGAGACTGTGCAAAGAAGAGCAACTAAAATGGTCCATGGCCTGTGTAAGAAATCATACCAAGAAAGGCTAGAGGAACGAAACATGTATAGCTTGGAGCAGAGAAGGGAGAGGGGGGAGATGATAGCAGCTTTCAAATATATCAATGGTTGTGACTGGCTAGAGGAGGGTGGCATTTTTCAAAGGAAGAGGTGTAATAGAAAACGAGGGCATGAATATAAACTGGAGGGTGGTAGATTCAAAGGAAATGTGCGAAAAAATTACTTCACTGAAAGGGTGATAGATAAGTGGAATAGCCTCCCATCTTAGGTGGTTGAGGCCAACACAGTAGAACAGTTTAAACATGCTTTGGATATAAGGATATTCTAAATCTCAAACTAAATTGAGGGTAAATAGGGTCTAGGGTCAGTATAGTAACAACTGTCCAGACTGGATGGGCTGGATGAGCCATGTTGCTCTTATCTGCCATCACTTTCTATTTTTCATTGTAGATGTCTGTGGTATATGGCAGACTGTTAAGTTAGCTGCAAATTTTGGGATTGGATTAAAAGATAGTTGTATGGATACAATCTTGGTTACAATATAGACAACAGGGGGTTGTAGTAAGGGGAATCCCTTTTGGGGATGGTAAGGTAACCAGTGGAGTATCCTAGGGTATACTTGGCCAAGTGCTATTTAATATCTTTCTTGGTGATATTACATGTGATAGCAATAGGAATATGGATGGGCCATGAAGCTCCTATCTACCTCCACTTTGTATGTTTCTGTGTAAGGAATTAGCTACACCCTACAAACACATGGTGGGTCGCCACACCTCTCCTTCTGAGACCGTCACACATAGGCGTTTCTATAATGGGTGCAGGGTGTGCAGTGCACACGGGCCCCTCAGAACAGGGGACCCTGTGGCATGCATCCTGCACCCAAGGTTGGCAGGGGAAGGGGGCATTCAGCATCTATTTCTTCCCTCTAATATCTTCCGGAGGGAAGTAATAGATGCAAAATTAGTCCCCCTGCGGTGGACTGTCCCGATTTGCAGGGCGAAAAGGGGGCAGGGCTTATGGCGCCATTAAGCCCCACCTCCTTTCCGGCCCCTGAATATGGACAGTCCTGTCTCAGTTAAGAGGAGTGGTGGGGGGGCCATGTGCAAATCCTGCACACAGACCCCCTCACTTCTTAAAACGCCCCTGCCGTCACAGCATGTAATCCAGCATTCAACAGACATCTGTTTGTGCAGTATGATCGCACAGAGTACTTATGCATTTAGAACCTGGCTAGTGTCATAAGGCGCGAAACAATAATGTGTGTCCCAGATGTACAGCCTCAATAGGCAGTGTGTGTGTCCCAGCTGTTAGGTGAAAGCTAGAATGCTACATTGCACTGCAATTCATAACAGTTAGAAAAAAATACATAATATACAAAAAATAAAATTGTCAAAGAGGTCAGCTTTGTTAATAATATTTTGTTAGTAGTTCCCCTAACAGTTTTTTAAGGTATATACACCAAGCATTCATTATAATTATAATTTGCAAGTAACCTGCCAGTTTCCAAATCATCCTCCAGCATTCAGAGTAGAATTGTGTCTTGTTATTATATATTAGAAACATAATAACGTTTGTTTCCCATGGGGTGTGGGTCTCCGTTACAATGGCACTTTTTGGCCTTGCCGAGGAGAAGCAATTGAAAATCCGAAGAACAAAGATGCCCAACAACAATGTGGAGACACATATAACTTGAATGACATTAAGAATGTATCATGTACGAGTAATCTTTGTTTTTGGGTATAACTGAAATGACATAGAAATAAATCCACCCAGGTAATACTATGAGCTTTGTTATTGTATATATTGTTGATTTATGTAAGTTTTTTTCCTATACATATCAAACAATCAGAAGTAAGTGATAATAACCCAGTATCCAACATCTATCCCCTCTTTTCCTTCCTTCTCCCTCTCTACCACTCACACCAGCAGTCTGCTTCCTTCCTCCTCCTTGTCTTCTGTATGTTCGATCCTCTCACTTAGGGGTCTATTTACCTATGAGTTCATTTTTTAATGAACAATGCTGATCCAGGCTCGCTTCTCCTCGCAGCGTGCCTGGCAGCATCGTTCATTAAATTTACTATTATTCACCCTACCTGCGAGGTCCTGCGATGATGTCTCTGCTCATCGCAGGACATTTCATTCATACGAAGTATGAAGTCCTGTGCATGGACAGAGACTCTGTTTCCACACATAGAAAATTTCAGGTCCAGATATGAAAAAACACTGCGCATGCGCAGTGTCTTCATATCTGGACTGAGTCCGACGCTTCTCCCGGACGGGTGAGTTTTGCTATTTTTTTTAAATTTTTTACAGTTTTATATATTATAGGTGTATTTATTAAATGTTTACATTAAAATATAATTAACTTTTTTTTTTTTTTTTACTTTTTACATAATAGCGGTATTCCAGCAGTGTCCCCATAAATACCCCCCTTTTCCTCCCCCTAATAACAGCTATTAGGGAGAGGGGCATATGGGGACATCGCCGGAATACATACCACTAACGCCAGCCTGAGCTGGCATTAGTCTGACGCTGGGAGCAAAGTGTTAAAGTCCGCTCCAGCATTTTGTAAATATGATACACTTCATTTTAATGAGATAGTGCCAGTTTTGAAGTGAAAGCTGGCACTATCGCATTAAAATGATCTATTGTCTGTAAATAAGAAACAGTTCATTTTCATGTGATAATGCCCATTTTCACATGAAAATAGGCATTATCACATGAAAATGAACTTTGTAAATAGACCCCTTAGTGTGTTAGCTCACATAAGCAGGACCGTCCATCCTAGTGTTGTTTCCTCCCCCACCACTTCCCCCTAACTTCGTACCCTCTTGTCCTCCTCTGCTACTTATTTACACCGTCCCCACCTGGTGGCTCCCTCTCAACCTCTCATTGCGCTCTATCTCCTCCTCCCTAATTTGCCAGTCTTGACACATCGCATTTTGCCTTGCTGTCTGTGCTTGCTTCACTTTATTGTATTTTTGTGATATTTTTATATTTATATTGTATTTTATGATGTACTATGCTTTCCATCCCTGCATGTCTGTACTGCATTTTGTTGTTGTGGCGCCTTATAAATAATAATAATAACAATAATAAAAAAATAAACTTAAGTTTGAGAATAATATAAATTATATTTGACAGTTTGCGTTTTGTAGCAGAACAAGTATCTACACAATTCTCTGCACAGCAGTCCACTTGCAGAACATTGGTATACAGCTGATACACAAATACCTCCTTGACAATAAAAAAGGATTTACAGCTTGTTGTCACAACTGTAGGACAGCACTTTGTGGACGTTAGTGTCACCCCTTGCTGTATGAAATAGATCAGAATTACTGTATATGAAGGTTTAAAAGGGGATAACCTCATACTGTAGAAGAGGAAGTAGCCAGCTTTTGACTTTTAATGTTTACTAGATATAAGAAAATAGGACCATATAAGAAAAAAAAGATAAGCAACAGATCAGATGGCAGGCTGATTAAGAAATATATAACACACCATTTCATTATCTTTACATGTTTCTGGCATTCATTTTAGTAACATTTCATGGTAACACCTCTCTAAGTTCCAGTTAAAGGATAAACCCTTTAAATGATAAGACAAAATAATTGCAATTATATTCTGAGCTGTCCTGAAAAATACATCACAATTTATACTTAAAAAACAAACAAAAACAAAGAAAGAAATCCAACAAAGCACCGATACTTTCACGTACCCACAGAATTAAGATAAATGAAACGGGTTATATTTGGTCATAATAAATATGGAAATACCAATATTATAGATACAAAACATGTAAACATTACCTTTTTATGAAATGCTAGTTAATATTAAATCATTTATTTTATCCAAGCAAGGTTTTTTCTCTGTTTTCAAAGGGACAGCTCTTTATAAAATCTATATATGACAATTGTTGGAAATAATTCTACAGTAAAAGTATAATGCAGTGTAAGGTTTCAAGGCTTCTCTTAACAGTCTGTAATGCTTGACATATTTCTGATTATTGTGGGTAGATATAATGGGGTAGATCCAGAACTCCGCTTGCAATGTCATTTTAAATGTAGCTACAGTACACTGTTATCTTTTCTTATAATAGATGTTCATTAATAGCTGCTATGATGACTTATTATTTGTGCCACAGGAGAATGATCTCATCTATAGAGAAATCTAAAATGATCAAGGCTGATAAAATCTGAAAATGCTCTACTGATAACCACACAGTGAAAATACTGGAAATATGAAGAGACTTAAAATTAAGGCTGTAGAACCAAGCAACAATCCGCTGAAAAACTGTGACTTTGTACACATTGGGCCTGATCCAGTCCTACGCTGTTGTGCGGTATTACCTCGATCGTAAGCGTAAAAATGGCTTTTTGTATTAAATGCGCATGCGCAGGACACATTTTACGCTGAGTAATTCTGAGCGTATGAGCCGTGGACGTATTAGCTTCGTATGAACGCTGGAGGGGGCGTGTCTGCCTTAAGAAATCCGTAACTACGCGGGCGGGGTGAGGCATTTAAATCGTACAGTATGGGCGTGCTAAGCGTCGTAACTACGCAATGACCATACGGACGCCCGCAGTTACGACCGGAAAAGTTAGGATAGGGTTTGCCGTGCGTATGAAAGAAAAACTTTGTACGACCAAGGGGAGTTCCTATTGCCGCGCATGGAAGGTACACAGGCGTTAATATGCTGCACACACCAGCGTAGGCCTGGATCAGACCCATTGTACAGATATCTATCTGGCATTCTTCTGTGCAGTATAGGCAGACAGGCCGTCATATTTGCAAACATTCTGACCACAATTCAAGCAAGGGAACAGATGCAACCTGTTTTTTCAAAACAAATCATGATTGTGGGAGCATACACCACCTTGTGATATCGGACAAAATCACTGTAACTTGTAAGACTGGCCTGATAATTGGATAGATACTCAGCTAAAATATGTGGAGGATAATCATTGTAGTGTGTGGTTTGGTGCCATGTCAACCCACAATTTTCCCCTGCTTTATGTTCAGAGTCGATAAGTATTCTTCACAATTGTGTCTTTTGCGCTCAGTCCTTAAGGCAGGGGAAAGCAATGCTAACGTTATCGCAGCATTGGGACATACTGGAAACACAATGAGGCAAGGGAGTATTAGCCCCTGCAACAACATTACACAAGCATCCATAACACTGGATGTTCTGGACATCAGCAGCAATAAAGGGCAGGGATATAGAGACAACTTTGCAGGACCTCAAAAACACTGACAGCTTGCATGACAAGCTTGTGAATGGTGAGCGTACACGCTATTTAACTCCAGGCACTACAATATATCAAGTAATTCTGAATGCAATAATCAGGATTGTTTTTTCAGCATTTTGTAAATCTGCCTTGCCTATACACTACAGGGATTATCTGTCTGATCTCCCAATAATTGGCTGATTACACAAATAATTGCTCTAGTGTGTGGCCAGTTTAGTATAAAGAGGTAGTGAAGGGACCTTTTGGAAGTGTTTCTTAATGAGGAATCCATGCAGGTAGTTTGCTGTGCTCAGCATGCATGCTTCCTATATAACCTCCTTTGCAGCTGCTAAAATATACTTCCTATGACACCATGGGCAAAAAAGGAGCTTATTGAAGGACAGGCCATTTAAGGTTGTAGTTTAGGCATAGTACTTGTAATCCACTAATGTAATAATGGGCCTGATCCAGAGCTACGATGTTACACTGAGCGCTGTAGCGCTCAGCGTAACATCGCTGCTCTGGCCCGACACTCCACCTTGTAGGAGCGTATTAACTCTCCCTTACGCCAGCTGAAGGCTACCCTAACTTCAGCCGGCATAAGGGAGAGT
>WWET01001604.1:21037-37276 GCA_011038615.1 Limnodynastes dumerilii
CTTAGGGTTAGACTGCAGGGGGGGGGGATTAGAGTTTGGGAGTGAGTTGGGGATATTTGTTGGAATAGTTGGTTTTGTTTCTGGGTGCCTTGTTTGAGGAGTGGAGGGGATACGAGAAAAGACTTAAGAGTGAAGGGAACATCAAGATCCCAGACTTGTGAGAAAACATCTTTCATTTTAGTCCAGGGTAGTTTTACTTTGGGGGGTAATCCTAGAGCATAGGATGAACCTTCCGATGATTCAGAAACTCACCTGGTCACCTTTTTCTCCTATTCTTCCTGGTGATCCATGTTCCCCTCTTGGTCCCTGAACAGTTAGATGACATTATCAAATAAACTGAAAGATTAAACTAGTACATAACATTGCAAAAAGGGTAAATAACTATTTACCGCAGGTCCAACAGGGCCAGATACCAGGAGGACCCTTAAACGAACAAGGCAACCATTAGAAGAATTATATTGCATTATAGACAGAGGAACATACTTGAATATACCTTATTATAAACAATCTCTCACTAAAGTAGGGAGAAACAAACAAAATGGAATTCTGGAATTTCATTAATTTAAATATTTGTGCATACGATTTCTTCCTTCAAATACTAAGGCTTTGCCTTCATCTAAAACAATAAAAAAAACTTTGAAAATGTTTCACTCTGGGGACATTAGCAGATGGGGAGTTTAAATGAGGTGTTTCACTTGTCAACTATAACACATATGGCTATGCTGAATGTACTAATGACAGAGAACTCCTGCAGAATAGAAAGACTATGGGCCAGATTTACTACACTATGGGAAAGGAAAAGTGGAGATGTTACTCATAGCAACAAAGCTGATTCTAGCTCTTACTTTCCTATTACATACTAGAAAATGTTAGCTAGAATCTGATTGGCTGCTATGGGCAACATCTCTTTTCTCTCTTTTCCTTCCCTCCAGAAAATCTGGCCCTATGAGTGATTACCATGGTTTAAAGTTAAAATCAATTAAACATTTGGGGCTGGATCAAAGTAAGTGCTTGAACTTAGTTACTCCTGGGCTAAACCATGTTAATTGCAGGGGAGTCATATTTCATCTGTTGCAAACAGTATTAGAGTTGAGAGGTGATGTTTCCTATCCCAAGTCTAAATAACAGTGTGATAGTAAAGCTGGTCAGTATCTGTGTGCAGTAAGCAATTCAAAGATACATCCCTGCATGCAAAGAATACAATTAATTTGACTCCCCTGCAATCAACGTGGTTTAGCCCAGGAGTAACTAATTTCAAGCACTTACTTAAGTCTGGATCCAGTCCTTGGTGTAGCCAATATAGCACTAACAGAGATGGTCAGTTTGCTTCTTGCTAAGTCCACTCAATTAGGCTTTCAACTCACCGACTCTCCTTTTTCACCTGCTGGTCCAGTGTATCCTCTTTCCCCCTTTAGACCCTGTAAAATAAGTTGCTTTAGATTCAGTCATTTAGCCCTATATTGACACACCTCCTTGCAATAAACCTACTTACAGGAAGTCCTGGGGGGCCCAAAGCTCCAGGATATCCAGGCAAACCAGGAGGTCCCTAAAATAAAATGAATCATTTTTTGTAAAAAAAAAAATATATAATACAGCTAAAGGACAAAATGCAACAAAGACATACACATATTCACATCAAACAATGTAAAAAGTGAGCCTATGAGCATTGATTTTTTTTCTTCTACATGATATTTGTTCTCCTGAATTTACTCATTTTAACCCAAAGGATCCTGAGCTACGTACGGATGGCTGTTTAATCCAAGATTCAGACCTTTGTATGTGTTCCTTGCCTATGGAGGTCTGATAATCTGCACATAAGAGGGAAGTCCACTCTCATGGGCAGACTTTACGCTGCCACAGACCAACCTTAAGTCTCCCACATGGATCAGTGGTCGTACGGTGTACGATCCACACAGAAGTCTCAAAATCAGCCCATACCCCTGGCACACCTTGCGTAGTTTTGGCAAGCAGAGATGATGGGCTGAACTGTCGTCTGGATCCCTTAGCATATGGAATTGCATTCCGTATGCCAGGAGATCTGGCACACGCATGCACAGTTATTACAGTTAGGCTTACTTGAGCAAGATCTTGCATAAGTAGCCTAATGTAAGGAAGTCTGAATCCGGTCCTAGATCTAAACACTGCACCCATTTACTTCAGCAAGCAGAGTAAATTAATGGTTGCTATATTTTCCTTACTTTTTTGGCTAAAAGGTTTAAAGATGCAGAGTTGTCATTACTTGCTGAGAAGCTAATACAAATTATATGACATTCTACTTAAGAAAGCAGAAACCTACAGGAGCCAATATATACATCCAATAATTTTTTTTTAGGTAACTTGCCTATCTCTGTTAGTTTGTGTATAGTGAAAGTATTTAAGCCATGATACCACCTCAAGCACCAATAACTGGTCCTTAAAATCAATGTTTTATGTGCCTAAGAATTTTTTTTGTTGACTAGATCATTTACTGCTTTAATAATACGTCAGTGAAAAAACAAGATAGAGGTGAGATACATAGTACTGGTTCAGATATGGCACAGTACTGAGTAAGACTGAGAAGAAGATAGATGTTTAGAGACATGACTCTGGGCACAGTGGGAGTCAAGGTCAGGCAAAGGACATGTAGGTCAATTCTGAGAACCAGAATGACAAGTTAGATAAGCTTGCAATTTAGTAGAAATAAAAAATCATCAAGAGATAATTGGTAATATTGAGTAGAAAAGCACACTGACAAGCTCATAGCAGTGACTTTAAAGGGGAGGGATATGAAGGTTCCTGAGAAAGTATTCACAATGGATTTAATACAGATCTCCATGCGAGAGATCTGTTTCTTGGCATGGAAGAGATGCTGTTCACCGGCCCTGATAGGAAACCCTCTTAGGAGAGACAAGTGAAGTGAAAGCATTATAGAAGGAGAGAGCCAAGCTAAATAGATATCAGGGTGTTGCAGTCAGATCTTTTGTTCCAGATTGATATAGAAATAGATTGACAGGAAGTGGAGTCAAGAGAATGATAGTTGGAGGTTGATGGTGGTGGAAAAACAATATAACATATAATGTATCCAATATTGGTACCTAATAATTACAGTACCTAAAACTGATTCACCTTACTTAATCTTCTGTCACTGTTTTGAAAGGGTACCTGGAACTCTGCAATTTATGTCTCTAACTCTGTTCCTACACTGTCCACAAAAGTTAATATTAACTTTCACTACATTAATAACTGTGACCTATAGATTAATTTTATTCAAAAGCAATTTTAGTGAACCAATTCTGGTTACAATCATTAACTGATTGATCTTCTAAGCACAGTATACGATGATAATAATATTAATAGTATACGATAATCATACAAAAATTACCCACGAAATCTAAATACAAAAATAATTTAATAAATACAACAGTCTAAACCTAAAATTGTAACAGCAATTTCCATAAGTTTCAAAGACCTAAACTGGTGATAATAAATGTTAATCCTTTTTTTGGCTCATTTTCACTGTAGTTTGAATTAATGATGCCAACAAAGTATTACTTTGCAAATAAAAATAAAATGCACATAAAAGCAAGTACAGTATTTCAATGTTTGCATGGCTTGCAAAATCCAAACAATAAAAGTGTTTTATTACTTTAATTAGTTTCAGAGTTTTGAAGCAACTCGTTTGCATAAACATAATCCTAAATGATCAGCCATGTTTTAGTTCACCCACCGCACATATCAATCAAAATGTAATGGTCGAATAGGAATTAGAATTCAACTTTTCCATGCATATGAGCTGTTACAGCTTTTTGCAGGTGATTACCATGTTTAAGTATTATTTGTGTTCAAACATTTCCTTTTAATCTTTTCCCCTTTACGCAGCATTAGTAATATCTTACCGAATCTCCCTTATCTCCGTGAGGTCCAGGTAGTCCTCTTTCCCCTTGCATGCCCTTTAGTAGGAAAAAATTAGTTAGTTACCTTCTTGACTAGTTCATAAAGAGAAAACACTCCAAATACCGTTGCTGCTCAGGACCAAGGGCCAGATTTACTAAGGTTTGGAAAAGTGGAAATGTTGCCCATAGCAACCAATCAGATGCTAGCTGACATTTTCTAGTATGCAATAGTTAAATGAGATCTAGAATGTGATTGGTTGCTTTGGGCAACATCTCCACTTTCCCAAAACCACAGCTTAGTAAAACTGGCTCCAGATGTTTGGGGCAGAAGCAATACTCACCCATTTTTCTTACAATAACAGTTGCAATGAAGCCATTGTTATTAATTACTAAGTGTCACATTATCATCTTCTTTTAACTCAGGCATTTTGCCAGACAATTAAAAAAAAAAGACATTTTGTAGAGCGCACCTTCTGGTGGAAGACACTTTTGTTATTGATCCAGCTGGTCTTTTTCTTTTGGTGGCACAATGATTACATTTGGAAGCACTAAATATTACATTACCATCAGGTCTAATGATCACACATAGAGGTAAGACATGAGACATTTTAGCCAATAGAATATCAGAGCTACACAAGTGAGTTAACAACAACAAAAAGTAGTTGTGTAGTGTGCACAGCAAAAGTTACAGTGGTAAAGGGATGTGTATCAGGCTGCAGTTTATTTGTATAGAAGGCATACTTATAATAAAGACTGACATTGTTTAGTAAATATGAGCCATTCACAATTAAAATAAGAATCAGTCAGGTCAATGAATGATTATATAGCACTGGATCCAAACCTCCGCTTCAGCTGAGCTTGGAGCACCGACCACAGTGTAGTTTTGAAGCCGGATCCCCGCTGTATCCTGGGGGCCATTAGGGTGAGAGGAGGAGGTCACTCCCCTTGCTCGTATGGGGTTCATGATAGAAGGACCCTACATCAAGATTTCTGTGCTTTCAAAGCGTAAAATGGGGACAGCGTGGAGATCTGGATGTCACATAAGGACAAAAACTTTAATCACCTCCACGTTGTACGCTTTTCTCCCATACCCTCCAACATGACCTATTCCATTAGGTACAAAAAAAACTCTGCTTCTCATTTTCCAACTGTCAGTTACTATGGTAGCTATGTTTTAGAGGAGAATGTTTTTTTTAATATCAGTTAATTCATTTAAACCCAGTGAGCGACAGTTGGAAGCTCAGGCGGAATAAATTGTACCTAATGGAATGGGTCATGTTGGAGGGTCTGTTCTCCCCATCCCAGCCAGAAAATCCAGATCTGTGCTGGAAGTCTGAAACGCCAAATGCCAGCATTTTCCACTACATAGAGCGGAAAACGTAAGTCTGGATCCAGACCATGCTTTATGAACATTATTTTGTAAACTGTTCCATTGTAATCTTTGCCTACTGATACCAGAACAGAATCTGACATATCACAGGGCATATTTATTAAGTATTAATAAGGATTGACAAAGATTTTGACAGCCATTCTCTTAACAACTTTGCTTGATACAGACCCCTGAGATGCAGTATAGTAAAACATACACCGATGTGGGAAGTAGATAGGTCCCGCTCACCAAAAACATATGCAAAACACAGCTAGGTTAGGATGGGGATACGTGTATTACAGTTACTAGGACAATGACACAGTGGGCTCAAGGAACACAGAGGATGTGAGGACAGGACGGTTCTCTCAGATAAGGGGAGTGACATTACACAGGACAGTGTGGTATATGTTTTAGTTCTAATGCATTAATAAGGAATAATAATGACTAATATAATGTAACTATGTAAGTAAAATTATGATTACAAGCAAAGATTTTGGGGAAATACATTTCATAATACTAGAGTAATGATCTGCACTATATATCTCTTTTAAGTTTAAAGCTGGGTACACACTTCATAAATGTTCACAAATATATTCAATTTAAATATATATAAAATATATTACACACAAGCTAAAGTTCAGATAAACGGGCTGTATGCAGACTCCCGGACGTATAACATATATGTCTGGAGTTTAACGTTTTTGACTACTGCACATGTGCAGTAAATTTATAACGTAATCTACGTATCTTTTCCATACGTAGATTGCATATATGTGGTCTTTATACGTCCAGAAGTCTGCATATGGCCCAACATGCGGATTTGTGCATACACACTATCAAGATATACCAGCAGATGTGTGATTTCCTGCTCTCCTGTGTTCTTCTGACATTGTATCATAGTTTATAGGTGAAAAAAATTAAATAAAAGATGGAATGTGCTTTGGAACACTAAAACAGGACTGTGGGAGCATACATACCCATAAGAAATCATTTCAGACACTTGTTTATCATGTGATCGGCACCATAATCTTGTGAAAATACTGCAGTGTGTACCCAGCTTAAGACTCCTGTGTATCCTGGTGTTTCCTGCTAGATATCTGTGACACACCTTGAAATTTAAAACAACACCTAGGGTCAGATTTATTAAGAAGCGGGTTTGGAAAAGTGGAGATGTTGTTCATAGCAACCAATCAGATTTTAGCTGACATTCTCTATTATGTAAAAAGAAAGTAAGAGCTAGAATCAGATTGGTTGCTATGGACAACATCTCCACTTTTCCAAACACGCAGCTTAGTAAATCTGGCCCCTAAAGTAACAGAATTAAGTGGAAAATGTTAGTGTCCTAATTGGTTTATCTAAAAATAAACAGTAGATTGCCTTTTGTTACCTTAGCAAACTTCACATCATATGGCTATCCATGATTTTTATTTTAAACTATATTAATTATGACCCTAGGAAGGGGACAATACTTTGCTTACAGATATACCTATATACTCCAAATCCTCTTTAAACATTGTGGTATGAGATAGTATAACATAGAAAACAGTAAGTGGTAGCTTTAGATTATTAGACACAGAAGGGTGAATCTTGATACACAAGGGTTGAAGATTATCTCACAATAAGACTTTGGGCACACAAGGGGGGCAGTTTGAAATAACATTAAGTGTGGCACAAGAGATGAATTTATAGGCACAGCATTGGTGAAGTTATATGGCACATGGAGTTGAGGGTAAGCGAGCTAGCAGTTGGGAGGAGTGTTACTTTCTTACAGGTAATCCGGGGGAGCCAGGAGAGCCTGGAAAACCTGGGGGCCCCTGAGGGAAAAAATAGGGGTATCACAATCCAAAAGCGACTGACGATGGAAGGAGGAACAAGAGCACCCTTTATCCAAGACAGAGAAACGACATAACCCTCTGGAGAAAGGAGCTTTAACACTGTTATTAATATTGTTAGAATTGTTACATATTGTTATAATTGCAATATGCTGTCAAAATTAAACACCATTAACATGTTAGGTTCCTTTTTCAAAATGACACACAAGTGGAGTTCCCTAAATTTTAGTAGAGTAGAAACCTCAGTACTTCATTTGTGATGGCTGGTCTCATCTTTCTGGAAACAACTGATGAATTGGTAATAAAATGTATATTTATTTAGGGCTTTGTATACCTGAATCTATTACAGTAAAGTGCAAACTTAATTTGATCAAATAATTTGCACAATAAGCACCCTTTCTTAGCTAGAATAACCATGACATTAGGGTTTGGAAAAGTGGAGATGTTGCCTATAGCAACCAATCAGATTCTAGCTCTCACTTTTTACATACTATAGAATCAGCTAAAATCTGATTGGTTGCTATGGGCAACATCTCCACTTTTCCAAACCCGCAGCTTAGTAAATCTGGCTCTATATGTATGCCTCTCTAAGGATGATGAAGTAAAGTTCTAACCATGGCATCAGATGTTCTATTAATTTAAGTGAAGTGATTTTACAAATATTGGGGCAGATCAGAGTTGCTCTTACGCCTCTTTGTAGGTGTAACCCCAGCAATTTTAAGTATTGAACATGTGATCACAAAAAGGATGATCCGTCTGTCTTCATTTCCGTGTGCTCTGCGCTAGTAGAATAGGATGTTCTGTTATATTTAAATGAGAGAGCGGGAGGTTTAGTGCAGCTGTGAGCACAACAGCCATGTTTTTCTGTGCTTCATCCTGAACCAGCTCAGGGCTGGTGTAAGCATAAGTCAGAGGAGATATTGAATGAATAAAAGCCCATATTTCCAGTTGCAAAACAACCCTACACATATACCAATTATTCAACTGTGTATTTAAATAAAACATCCTACATTTCTAAACACACCTCATACACTACACTACTGACTAATATTCATTTTTACGATTAAATAGCTGTGCATTTCCGCATATATATATTTGAATCTTTAGGGGTTTGTGTTTCTACTTTAAAAAAATCATTTGTAATTAATTTTTATTACGTTTAAAATCTTATATTTACATTTTTTTAAATAAATGAAACAAATTAAAATTAATTTAAAAAAAAAAAATTAACTGCATTGCACCGCTCTTTCTATACATATCAGTTTGCTTGATTCATAGGTGGACTCATTCCTTTTTATACCTAATTAGATTTTCACTCATGGAACTCTGAATAGGGAATACACATTTTCAGTGTTTTGTATATGCTTGTTCTACGCAAAATCTGTGGATCAGGTCGATTAACTTTAGGTGTAGTCAAGATGGCATCACTGTTATATTGCTGATCTATGATGAACATGTCTCAGCTTTAGAAGCGTGATATACTTACAGGTGGTCCTGGAGCACCTGGAAATCCTCTTGCACCTGGAGCTCCCTACAGAGAGACAATGTTTAATGATAATGATTAAGACTGAAGGCCTCGGTTATGAACAGAGCTCAGTGTTCAAGACAAAGGGCCGTATTCACAGATCCGTTTTTCCTAAAAGTGCGCAATTATACGCACGCACGTAGCAAGGCAACACCCGCCAACACCCATAACACTCCCCTCTCACAGCCGTGCAATCGTAGACTTACGCCTCCATAGAGCACCTCTAACTTTACATGCGTATATGTATGCCGTACATGCCATTCTATGTAACCGCGCCCTCAAAGACTCATTTAAATGCCTCCCCCCACCCTCTTTCACATAGCTTTTCAGGTACGTACTTCAACCCCGCCCCTCCGTACGTATATCCCCATGTCCGTGCCTAAAGAACTTACGTGCGTATATTCTACGTAACATACGTAAATAAAAGGACTACACATGCGTAGTACCTAAAAATACGCACGTAACTCCGCGTGAAAACGGATCTGTGAATAAGGCCCAAAATTTGCATCTTTTAACTGTATGAACCAACAGCCTGAAATGGATCAATACATGGACACTAGATAATCATGGAGGAACCAATGTCTTCACCTCTTCACCCTTTAATCCAGGTAAACCTGGAATCCCAGGATGGCCTTGTCCACCTTCACAACCAGGATCAGGTTCATCTCCCTAAAAAGTAATAAAGTGGTGAATGTTTGGTTATCCTCACCACATGTAAAAGAAGAGAACAGAAGCAATGGACGACTTACCGCTTCATCAGTCTTTTCCAAACGACACTGCAAAAAAGTGCAAAAGACGATGACTAGAGGTATTAACATAGCACAGAAGGGGAACGCAGGTAATGACAAAGTTAAAACAAAAAAGATCACAAAACTTTAATGTTAATTATAAACATAAACAAATGCCAGGACAGACAAGTACCATACAAACATGAGGGAAATTGTTCCAGTAATAGACACTGTAACGTTACAAATACACATAATGGGGGTGATTCAGAGATGCGACTGCGAAAAGATCGCAAATATACGCAACTAAGTTCAGATCTTAGCAGGTTACAGCCCACTGTTTAAATAGTCACTCCCCTTGATCTTAAAGTTAGACCACCATTGAGCAACCCTAACTCTGCGCTGTCATTTGAGATCTTAAGGGAAGTAGTTGCGGTTATTTGAGATCCTAAGTGTCTGCCTGCGCCCACTTTCCCTCATCTCCCTGCCTCCCCCCGCCCATTTCCATGCAAATCCTTCAGATCTTAAACTTCCGCAGCACTTAAGATCTTTAGTGCTTGCGATCGATTCACAGGTCCGCGCTTAGCAAATTTACGCTCCTAACCTCTACGTAGACGGCGTTGCACTATTACTATGCATGCGCATTGATGCAAATTTTCTAAGATCCTAAATATACGCACCTAAGTAGCGAAAAAATCGCATCTCTGAATCAGGCCCAATATTACTGGATATTAATTCAGAAACATTAAAATATGACATACAAACAGAACAAAAAGAGAGGTCTGAAAACAATCTTTGTGTCACAAAGAACCCACAATATTATTACATTGCTTCTCACTCTCACTATGAATTTTTAGACAACACATTTGACAACATTAAGAAAAAGTCCAACAATTGAGCTTATAAAAAATAGGCAAAACAGCTAATCTACAAAGCAGAACCATATATTTATTAATTCTAATATACTTTAATTGTTGCCAATGGGCAGAGGTTTTGGATGGTGATATTTTACCAAGTAAGATGGTAAGATTTGTAGATTTAATCTCAGAGTTGAAAACGTTTGGAGTGCTCTGTGATTTCATACACTGCACATGCCCAATAAAGTTCAGTGAAAGGTATTGTAATGCAGTATACTGTGGGCATGTTACTTGCACCATTTCCAGAGTTAAGGCAAAAAAACTGATGCAATTACTACTAATGATGATGATACTAATAATAATTATGTGACCGCAAACACAAAGCAAAATAAAAAAAAAATGAGAAAAAGAAGATTCATAGGACATAACTGAATTTGTACTGTGTATTTTTAACCGCAGCTTACAACTAAGTTACTCAAATCTCTTAATAAGCCCTAAGTGCACTGATGAGTCAAGTTTTGTAACTGATAAAAATTATATCATTTAGTAAAGCTAGATTGCCAATAAAAAAAAAAGGATAAATGTGTGCATTTGGAACCTCTTGTTTAGTGTTAGCAGTTGCTTTCTAGGAGTGAGCGCAACGATTTTCACACCGCAAAAAAAGTGAATTTTAGACCAGTTCTGAGCTGTCAGAGATCCTATACTTATTTCTATGGTTTGAATCACAGGTGGAAGCTGACTGATTCAGGCCCCAAAGGAGTCACTGCCCAATTCTGGACGGGGGAGTGTCCTGTCTGGCATGTGTGAGAGAAGCTGTTGGAAGCTGGGAGCTTAATGCACTCTGATTGCTAAGCAGGACCGGCAATGGGGGATACAAGGGAGACAGCTGTGACGGACTTCGAGGTTCAGAGGGACCCCTGCAATCCA
Source organism: Limnodynastes dumerilii (assembly GCA_011038615.1). Taxonomy (NCBI): domain Eukaryota; kingdom Metazoa; phylum Chordata; class Amphibia; order Anura; family Limnodynastidae; genus Limnodynastes; species Limnodynastes dumerilii. The sequence continues at coordinate 32,145 of WWET01001604.1, forward strand.
CTTCTGCAGACACTATTGAGGAGTGATAGTGGCTCCCAAAAATATGAGTGTACCGGGCCCAAAGATTTCTGTTTATGTTTATGTATACATTGAAAGCAGTGGAGTGTTGAGGGCTGTGTTGAGCTGCCAGCCTCTGACAGCTTGCTTAGAGTTCCATGAATGCATGAAGGGGGGGTGAGGTGACTCACAGCGTCCCTCTCCTCCAGGCTGCATTCCCTGCACCAATGGTAGGTTCACCACTGATTTGAACAATACATGAGTAACCTTTGTCAGCTTTATGGGCAGACTAGATGGGCCATGTGGCTCTTATCTGCCATCACTTTCTATGTTTCTATGTTTTCTGCCCTTTCAGTTTTATATTAAATTTGAATGTATTTATGAATCAATTATTCTTGTTTTGCTTATGCCACATATAAAAGTACACTTTTTTTTTATTTCTTTAAAGTCATATGACTTTTACAGTGTCTCCTTAATCTAATGATTTATTTTAAGCACACATCACAGTTTGTTTTATATAATAAAAATATAGAGCTGAATCCAAATCTAATAACCATAGGAGATTTACGTATGCTACATACGTAAGTCTCTTATCAGTTTGTACCAGGGTTACAAAATCTCCAGGAATATCCGGAAGACTCTCCCAGTATACCGGGAAAACTGGTAAAACTCCAGCAAGTCCCATCAGCTGCCTTTGATTATAGAAATCCCTAGTGTTACTAGGGAGGAGCAGGACTTTTTGTCATCAAGTCACGCCCACCAACTGGAACACTATGGGAATTTCAGCGGTGATTGACAGGGGACAGGGTGGGGTGCACATGGTGGGTAAGCATAGGCATGCAAATTTTACAGTAAGCCTGGCTAAGCTCTTACATATAATCTTGTATTCTGCACGCACAGCATTGCATGTGGATTACTCAAGTTAGGTTCCAAATTCTAGCTCTTACTTTCCTATTACATACTAGAAATTGTCAGCTAGAATCTAATTGGTTGCTATGGGGAACATCACCACTTTTCCTTTCCCACAGCTTAGTAAATCTTGCCCCAGGTTTTGAAAAAAAAGGTATTTAAGCGCTGCAGTGCAATACCATAATACAGTGTGGAGCAGTGGAGTGTTTAAGATGTGAAAAACTATGTTGAATTTAGTTGTTTTTACTAGCTTTTTATCAGCAGATAGGAGGGACATGCTCGTCAACGACATAAAATGGGCACATGCCACGACATTTAGATTTTTTGCATGCCACACAACAGCTACAGAAATACCAACAATCCCACTCATTCACATCACACATCTTCATACCCTCTCACAGTCTTCTTCTCCAGGTTTCCCAGGCTGGCCTTGCTCACCCTTCTCTCCTTTCATGGCGATTGGATTGTTCTGCCCATTGGCACAGTCCCCACAAATACTCTGTATGAAGCAGTGGGATATCAGATAAACTATATCACCCCCATAAAGTGGCTGGTCCATTGTTCCAAGGATTTCCCACTAGACACACAAACTTCCAAAAAAGGCCACTATAGTATATTAAACCTTTGTTGTAGTCCCACAATCCTTTTTGCCTTTCCCTATGACATCCTCACCTTCAGGATATCAATATTTCTCTCTGCAGCCAGGGGTCCCTGTGAAAGAAAAAGGTGGTTGTTAGAGATTTGTAGGGAGCTATAGGATAAATTGGACACACATAACTGCACAATGACCCTGCAAAGCAAAGTGACAAAATGAGGACACCAGAAAAGGGAAAGGAAGGTGTGAACATGTCACAGCTGCCCTACTTTCTCTGTGTGACAGGGGTTAGGGGCACATGTAGAGCGTGGCATTGACATACAGCAAAAGCACACCAGCGCTCTTTACCTACCAGTTCTCCTGGCACTCCAGGTGGTCCTGGCATACCATTGTGTCCGGGCAAACCCTACAGTCAAGGAAGAAATCTGGGGCTAAAGCATATGCGAAGGGTCTCCATCATCTGCACTGTGTGCCTCCTGCACCCACATAATGCAGTAGGGGACCCTAGGAATCTCTCTGTAATGGGAAAGTGTTGCTGCACTATCTCTATATAGTAGTTGTAAGGCTTTTTCTTTAACAAAATCTGATGTTTATTATTTGTATTTTTATTAATGAATATTATTATATAATATTGTATTATTGTTTGCACCTAAAGTCTGATATGTTGATAACTCAAAATAAAACAGTTCAGTGCAGAGGAATTATAATTCACTGGGTTAAAGTAGTAAGTGAATAACCACACTGTTCTGAAAAGCAACCCTATTATGTTTAGCAATCCTATGCAGATACTTTATTATCTTATATTTAAGGCTTAGTATATTTTATAAGATTTCTAATTAAGAAAAGTGAGAATGCTGCAAAAAAAAGAACAACCAATCAGATCCTTGATATTATTTAAAGCCCATTCCTATTAATGATAGAATTTGATTGGTTCCAATAGGCAACATTGTCTCTTTTCTTTAGAAGTTTCATTGCATATACGTTTTAATCTTTATAACAAAAAAAACAATCTCCACTGTTTCTTTTGAAAATTTCAGTTACAATTCCATCAATACAAGATTGATAAACCTTAAAAGTTCTTATAATATGATATTTCTTCACTATGCAAGTGGTCAAAGTCCTGTAATTTGCTATGTAAAGTGACTTTCTGTAACATAACTATTATGTTCTATGCTGGTTTTTCCAGGGAATCTATGCTAGCGTGTTTTTATCATGCATGTGGATGAGGGTAGTAGTACATTTTCCGCCTTATTACATCAAGAATACTGCTCACCTGGTGACCGGGTAATCCAGGAGGACCGGGAGGACCGGGTGGTCCAGGAGGTCCCTGAAACAAAAGATATAAAATAAAAAAAACACAAGGAAGAGTTAGTAGGTTTGAACAAATGACGGTCAAAGTGTGACAATATATGTACATTATAAAAACAAAATATAAGGTGGAAATTTTTGTATTCCGAAAAAATTTTTTTATTTGTCTATTGGCTGCCAAAAAAATTTGTTTTGAAAGTAGCATAGAGTTTCCATGGTCTTTCTTATCATTCTGGAATTATTACTTAAAATATTTTGTAGCTGGACTGATTTGTCAATGACAAAATGTGTCAACTAATACATAATGTTAATATTAATAAGAAACTATGATATATATTCCATAATGCTGTGATTTGGGATAGTGGTCACAAGAAAACACTGCTTGTGGACTACAGCTAAGATGCAAACATTTGAGATTCATAAACAATTACAATAACAATAAAAATGTAAAATTTCACTAAGAGACACAGCTCTCCACTTTTTTTGGCTTGGATTAAGGACAATAAATCCCTTAATGGACCATTAATTAATTCTGTAACACAAAGAAGTAAGTATGGAGATCTTGTCAGCTTCTATATTGCAACAACATTTGAGATATCCAATATTTGTTAGTGAACTACATAATCTGAGGGCTGAGGGAGGGATATGTTGCTGAGGGCAAAGTCAATTAAAAGAGGGCTACAAGGCCCTTCAGCAAGCTAGAGGCTGTTGGGCATAGAATAACATATACCGTCATATACAGACTTTGGACTGGATACTAATATAGACGATCTGCACTTTACCCATAAGTGCTTGGGAAAGCAAATTCATCACTAGCACGTGCATATAACAGCAGGACCCTACCTTAAGTCTGGATTTCTTGGTCCTACGAATCCCCCCTTACACTATGTATTGTAATAATAAACCCCTCACACTTCTGAGCACATCCCACTGTCAGAAACATCTAATGTCGGTAGTCAGAATCACTATACTCCACATATCTGCGGGGTGTGGGTCCCCGCTTAGAACGGCCCTATTTCAATAGGGCCGTTTGCTCCCAGCCAGTTCGGAACTGGCTGGGATATCGATGGCTTATGCCTCGATGAGGCATAGCAATCGATACCTGGAGCACCGAACACTGTGCTCCAAAAGGTAAGGCTTCCCTACTCCCTTACCCTAACCCTAAGCCTCCCCACTCCCTAACCCTAAGTACCCACTCCAGCAGCGTAGTCCTAAGTCCCCACTCCTGCAGCTTAACAATAAGTCTCCAGAGAGGGTTACTCACCTCTCCGGTGGTCTGGTCCGACGGCAGCGCTGTTTTCCGAAAATGAAAAAAAAATTCTGCGGTGTTACACATTCAAAGTAGGGACAGTCGAAAAAGACACTTTTTCGGCTGTCCCTATTTCACAATGGGTAACATCACAGCGGGGATTGACAACGCTCTAAAACACCCACTTGTTGGAAAGTCTGGATCCCAATGTCTATATGTATATTTATCATATGTTCCTGATACTTTTATTTATTTATTTGCAAATGTAACTTTAGGTTTTGTAGGCATATTATTGTATCCCCCTGGCACACAATTCGTCTCTTGGTGGACAGTCATTTTTTTTTTTTCATAAAACAGTATTCTACTTACATAACTTTTATAATATGGATGGGTCAAGCTCTATGCATAATGATTATTTTAACTTTGTTGTGGCAATCAAACAATACAAATCAGATTGAACATCACTGAGGATATTCCTCATAGAATAATCAATCACTCTAGCTTGTGTCCGCCATTCAGTCGCCTTCCTGGGATGATGATGCAATAAATATAAGATTAAAGATAAAGGTAATCATTTGATAAGAACCCATTAAGGAAAGAGAGTGAAAAGCAGATTTGAAGAAAAGGGCAACGTCAAACCGACCTGAATGCCATATCGCCAGAATTCATTTGGAGTATCCTAATAAACAAAAAGAGATTTTGTTAGGCAGCAAATTAATAATGTCATGCATCTTTAGTGGCAGGAGATACTTACCATCCATGATCCAGGTGGACAGGAACAAACACCTCCCTCTCCCTGAAATGAGATAACCACATGACCATGTTGAGACACAATATTTGCAAAATGTTTATGTCACAGTGATCGGTACAAAATTCATATATTCCAAAGAGTGTGTTGGAAGTAGCCATATACAGTAGTAAATAACTATAGAAAAACATCAACAAGAGAGGAATTAATATCAGAAAAAAGTAGTAAAGCTGGGCTAACACTAGAACGATTATCGCTCCCAGCATGTGGCTGCCGATAAACGGGACGATTTTCCCCTGGGGAAAAGTCCCGATATCGGCACCATA
>WWET01001604.1:37386-52476 GCA_011038615.1 Limnodynastes dumerilii
GTCAATCTTGACAGGAGACCCATGCAGCCAGCTTATTGGTTGGCTGCGAAAAAAAAAAATTATCAATGAAAAATTCACACTGACAGGCTGCAGTACTGTGTCCTCTCTCCCTCTGTCTGGGCATACAGCGCTGTATAGCCAGACAGAGGGAGAAAGGACATAGCGCTGCAGTCTATCAGCGTATGGGGTTCTGAAGCGCTCTGCCCTCTCTCCATGGAAATCTTGAATGATTATCGAAAATGCCCACATACTGCACAATTTTTTTAACGAAAAACGATAATCATTCAAGAATACCATGAGATAATCGGGCCGAGCGTTTTTGGAACGTTTTACCGCTGGTTACAAAAAAAATCTGTACCATACACTAGAGCGATATTTGGCCCAATCCACGATAATCGTGCGTTTGGGCCAATAATCACTCTCGTGTGTGGCCAGCTTAAGCCACTTACTAGGTCATTGGTATGGCTTAAATGGGAATAATGTTTTCCATTCTAGAGGTCATACTGTATCTCCAGAAGTACATAAGAATATTAGAAATGGTTGTTATTAATACAGAGCATTGACATATTAAAAACTACAGTGGTTATACAATGAAATATGAATTTTCTTTGTCAGGTTTGGCATCATGATGATAGAACCAAAGAGTTAGCTAAAAACACACTGAAAGCATGCTGTGCAGTTATCAAAGTCAAGGGTGGCCCAAGCAAATACTAGCAGAGGTATATGCTAAACTAATGTGATTATTTTTTTACATTTTACAGGAAACTAAAAAAATTCTTATTCATTGTCTAACCACTGTATGCAAAAAAGAGCTACTAGATTATGCATAAACTGTATCACAAAACATACTAAGAAAGACTGTAGGAAGCTCTGAAATATATAAAGGGGTTTAACCATGTACAGGAGGGTGGCATTCTGCAAGGAAGGCAAATATTATAACAGAAGGGGAGACACTGAATTCAGAGGGTAGTATGTTTAGAGGAAATGTGTAGAAACATTACTTCACTTATAAGGAAATTGATAGGTTCAATAGCTTCCCATTAATGTGGTAGAGACTTACATAGTAGAACAAATACATTTGCTAGGGATAGACATAAGGATACCCTAAACAAAGGCAAGGATTAAATAGCATCTAGGGCCATTATGGGATTTAAAAAATCTAATAAATAATGGGAACAATGGGTCACGTGGCTTTTATCTGCCATAAAATTCTATGTTGCTATGCAACTATTAAAATCTATTGATTTTATTATATTGTTGCTGCAGGAACAATGTCCCTGCAGCTTAAAACACAAAAGCAAACATTTTTATTAAATAGCTCTTTTAACAAATACACTTGCACTTCAGCTATAAGGTAACCTGGAGCACTGAGCTCATATGAGACTCCAGAGATATAATAAAAAAAAAAAAAATCAAGTGGCACCATAAAAATACATGTTAGAATGATTCTATTATCACCTCTAACTCCAGTCTAACAATATTATTATCTTTATTCTCACTACATAAGAACATACTATATAGGTACAGTAATTGATATAATGAAGGGAATATTTTTTTCTATCCTTAACCACATTCACTTATTCATAATTGCAACAAATACAATGATCCATGCCAAATATAAAACAGAGGGAACTCATCACAAATTTCTCAGCCATCAATTTCAAAATATTTCCTGATTCCAAATTGCCAATTATATAACTTGGAACAAGATTTAATCACCACTATATAGGCTTCCACTAATTGTAGGCACACAAACATTATGTGCACATTGTAAAATGCTATGTAATATGCTGGTCCTGTATGAAAACATGTTAAGAACAAATAAATAACCATTAGAATTTTGTTAAAGAATGACAAATCCCACTTACTTTGTCTCCCTTGTCTCCTTTACTGGCCTGTGCAGAGAGAGGGAATGAATTACTGTATGAATGCAAAGAACTCAGGTTGTAATCAGTGATGATAGTAAAGCATAAAATAAGGGTGATGGAATCAGCATGTGCATATCACAAAGCTTATTTGCCTTTTTACATACAGTATCAGTTTTAAGCATCATTCTTTAAAATGAGTATCCCAGCACTTCTGCTTGCAGCATGATCATAGGAACTGTTGCATTACTTTTGGCATAATCACGTTAACTGGAGGACATTGCTTTCATGTGTACTGTGCTGTACATAAAATTAGGACACAGCATTTGGTCATTTAGGGCTGTCAAAACGAAGATATTGTGATGCTCCTGGGTAGATCAAACAGCAAGACAGAAGCACGTCGTTGAAGTATGAAAGTTCACCGCTCACAGATCTTTTGCACTGGAAGCCTTGAACAAAGCAGAAACAACAGAAGACATGACTACAAAGAGGAAAGGGTTTCAAGTCTGTTACTTACTGGTCTACCATCAATTCCCATGTGGCCTGGTTTTCCTGGTGTTCCATCACGGCCCTTTTGGAAATATTTTGAATATTAGCATAGTTTGAGATAATATTTGATTACAAAAGTAATAACAAATTACTAGATGGTTTCTAGTATATATCAGTGCTTTGGGTTAAAAAACAATGCTGCTGTTTTTGTTTATAAATAAATGATACCTGCTGCAATGTCCATTTACAATCCCTTGAGTAGATCTTCAGTGCAGCCAGCTTGGTTCACAGTAACAGTGCCAGGCAGGCATAGGGTGGCTTCAGTGTCAGTATAAACTATCTAGGCTTATCTAGAAAATTTGACGAGGAGAAAGCTCCTGCCACTGCTCAATGTCTTATGTACAGGCAACACAATGGTGTGGGAACTAAATTGGGAGACAGACCTAAGGCCCTCCTCTAAAATCCTGCACCAACCCTGCAACCAATGTGGCCACACACATAGCCTTAGCCCTGAATGCTATCTTGGCTGCAATCGTTTATAAGGGGTTTAAGTCCCAGTAGCGAACTGCCCTATTTCGCTACAGGCCGTACTGGCTGGGAAATCAATTGCTCATGCCTCTAAGAGGCATAGCAATCGATCCCCGAAGTACCAAACATGGTGCTCCGAAAGGTAAGGATTCCCTACTTCCTTACCCTAACCCTAAGTCTCCCCCCCGCAGCATAACCCTAAGTCCCCCCTCCCGCAGCCAAACCCTAAGTCCCCGGAGAGGGACTGGTCCGGCGGCGGCGCTGTTTTTGCGAATCGCATACCCACCCATTCATTTAAAAAAATTCTCCAGTGTTACACATTCGGCTGTCCCTATTTTGCAATCTGTAACATCGCAGCAGGGACTCACACCAGTTTATAAGTGAAGTGGCTGCATCCATTACAGAAAGTCAGTTTCAGACTGTCATCACAAGTTATTGATATCTGACTACCCAAATTTAGGGAAAACTGGCCTGGCTTGGGAAACCGGGATGGGGGATAGTGGTCATAATTGAAGGTCTTAGAGATGATGAGCCTGATTCAGAGATCCGATATTAACAATAGTTAGGTGCGTATATTTAGGATCGGATCGATTTTGCATCAACTGCGCATGCGTAGTAATAGTGCAACGCCATGTACGTTGAAGTTAGGGTCGGAACTGCCTTAAGGGCGGACTTGTGAATCGGTCGGGAACAATTGCGATCCTAAGTCCAGCCAATGTCTTATGTACAGGCAACACAATGGTGTGGGAACTAAATTGGGAGACAGACCTAAGGCCCTCCTATAAAATCCTGCACCAACCCTGCAACCAATGTGGCCACACGCATAGCCCTGAGCCCTGAATTCTATCTTGGCTGCAATCGTTTATAAGGGGTTTGGGTCCCCGTAGCGAACTGCGGCGGCTGGTCCGGCGGCGGCGCTGTTTTTGCAAATCGCATACCCACCCATTCATTTAAAAAAATTCTGCAGTGTTACACATTCGGCTGTCCCTATTTCGCAATCTGTAACATTGCAGCAGAGACTCACACCTGTTTATAAGTGAAGTGGCTGCATCCATTACAGAAAGTCAGTTTCAGATTGTCATCACAAGTTATTGCTATCTGACTACCCAAATTTAGGGAAAACTGGCCTGGCTTGGGAAACCGGGATGGGGGATGGTGGTCATAATTGAAGGTCTTAGAGATGATGATTTTAACCCCTGCCAGTAGAGGTCTGTGCATCCTCTACAATGCCGCTTGTTCTGCCCTAGCTATCCTCTCTGCCATCACATGACATATTGAGAGCTGCACCTCTATATCTTTATAGCAGACTGACTGGGCATGTTTACAGACAAGAAATATTTAGAAAAGGAGAGATATATGCTTCAAATGCACTTAACTTACAATACAAGAAAAAATATATGTAAGATTATGGCTTTACTCATGGCATTTTAAAAGAAATACAGCAATATAAAAATAGTAAATACATGATAAAAGTCAAAGGGCCTTATTCAATGGGTGTGGGTCGGCAGTCAGAACGGACCTTTTCCAATCCCGAATTGGCTCTGCATTTGATTGCTCTTGCCCTGCCAAGGACAAGCAATAGAAGATCCCCAAGACGTATCCACAGTGACTAGACATGAGTATTTCTCCATCTCTAACCCTTATCCTAATCCTCACCCTAACCCTCCCCTTCCTCGCAGCTTGACCCTAAGTCTCCCTTCCCCGCAGCCTGCCCCCTAGACTCCTCTCTCCACAGACTGATTCTAAAATGGCAATAGACGCAGTTTGCATTATTCCCATCTTCACGGTCAATTGAATCGGGCCCATAAACTGCAAGCAAATCTTAAGTTCTTTTGAAGGCTAATCTTGCACACAGACCCACTAGTTTCTGGAACCTTGAAATAAACCCAGACAGATTTAAACAAATTGAAGTTTTGTCCAAGTTGTTTTTTTTTTTTAAAGGCATAGCGAAGGAATAGCTTTTACTAAAATAAATGTGCTTTCTTTTGACAGGATTGTCTGTACTCACTGGAGGTCCCATCGCACCAATACCAGGGTCTCCTGTTGCTCCTTTCTGGCCATTGTTACCCTAGAAAAAATTATTGTCAGTAATCTGAATTGTATCATAGTTAGAAAAAAATAAAGCCTTGTTCTCTTTCTTAATTATATGTATGTTATAGCCAGTCCCAGATTTTGGAACAGAATACTCCTATTCCTGTAGACATGTTTACATGAAACGTGAAGTAAAGCTATGTTCTCTTGACCACTAAAGACAGTGATATATTACATTCGTGGCAATTAGGCAACTCTTCAATAAGCACTTATGCAATGTTTCAGAACTCCCACACTATAAACTAGCTCTATCAAAAAATGGCTATGTTGTCATGACATTAAGTTGCTAAGGTTTCTCCTTTATTCATGCCGTAAACTGGGGTAGATACAGAGGTGTGCATATGCCAGCTAATATACTCCGAAGCCATGTTTAGGCAACCGCCAACCAGTGCCTAACATGAATGCCTCTACGTCATTTTGGATTTTGAAGTGCGTTTCATGGACGTGTATGGGTGAATTCACATAGTCAATGAGCTGCATTGGGCTTGCCCCAGCAAATGCACAAAATCCAGATGTGAATGTGGCTTTATGTATGCTCGGGGTACGTTGACATTTTAGTTTGCTTATATCTAGAAATCAGTATATTAAAATACATTATAATATTTTAATACAAAAGCACATACCATAACTTATAACATTGTTATAGTAATGGGTGCTTACAACATAGGTATAGTATCTGCTATGTTTATTTTAACTGTATTGTACATTGCTATGTCAAGGCATTATAGGCCGTACGCTCATACTTGCAAGTGCACCCGAACCAGAGGTCATTTAGCATGCGTGTCTGAATCTGGCCCACTATGTATAATTATGTACATTTATTGAATATACAAACACATGTATACACATTCTTTTGATACTTTAGGCTGCACTTACCTTTTCGCCTCTTGTTCCAAGAGATCCGGGAGGTCCCTGTGGTCCTGGTGGTCCCTGTAATAGCAATATTTATTATTTTAAGACATGGATATCTGTTTACTTGCCTGTGGTCCTCTCTTTCCTTCTCCTGGAAGCCCTGGCTCCCCCTGCAGAGGAAAAGCCGACATTAAAATAAATTTGTGCATTATCTGTTTTTACAGAATTCTGTCCTAATGCCATTCACAGCTAGGAAAGCATAAAAGAAAAACTTATTTAAAATACTAAGATTGACAAAAAACTGTAATGCAAATAATTCATATTATTATCCACCATATTATCTTTTTTCTGAACACAGTGTTTACTCCACCAGCAAAAAGTGATCTTCTGTAATAAAACTGGAAGCGGCAGTATTGCCAAAGCATAGTATCAATGGAGTAATCCTAAAGAGGATACAATTATAAATACTGTATTATACAGTATATAGTGAATTCATAACAATTATATATATTTATTGTGATGCCTAAGACTTAAATATTAATATATGTTTATACCAAATATAATGTCAATCATTTTAGTTGATTCTGTTTTACACTAAGACATAATGATATATGACCAGTTCCCTCACTTACCTGTTCACCCTTAAATCCTGGTGGCCCTTGAACCCCAGGTAGACCAGGCTGGCCCTAAAGACAGACAGGTTTGTTAGGGAAACTTTTCAAAAACATACAGAAATTTTAAAGCTTAAAGTGTCTCTCACCGGCCTTCCTGTTTGTCCCACTCCAGGAGGTCCCTGGTCCCCCTTATTTCCTGGCCTTCCTGGTATACCAATAACATCTGCAAGTCCATCCAGAGTTCCTGGACATGAGTCACAGGCATCTCCCTGTACACAAGAACATGGGTTAATAGTCTACAGTCAACATGTTATACATCTCATAAAAAATATTTCTAAATTAAAACTCTAAAATTATATATTTGTGACACAAGAGGATGATTTGTATTTGTCATTCTAACAGGCTTCCTTTGTTGTTTAAACATAATCATGAATTAGAAGAAAGAAGATCACTTAGACACACACTGTAGAAGCTCCTTATGTCCACAAATGAATTATAAAAGTATAATCTTTATTGAAACCTATTAAAATCTTTTTTAGCGAAATATAAAAACAAAGAGTAGGAGTGATAGAAGAAAGGAAAATGTGGTAATAAAATAAATGCTTCTGTTCGTCAAATGTGAGCCTATCAATAATATAACTGTCTAGTAGTCCATATTATATTTTCAGAGTATTCACAAAAACCCTAAATATATAATGCTTTGAGATGTTTAGTACCAAATTAGCTATATAGAGGTTCAAATAGGATAACAATATATAGTAATTATAGTAAATGGCTAAATAGCAAAAGCATATTGTTTGCTAGGCATAAGATCTTGTGAATATAAGAGCAATGGTTACTACTTAAAATTAATGTTGTATTGGTACATAATTATATAATTTGTAGCAAATTACTAACAGTTTCTTTAAAGAGATTATATTTCCTCAAATGGTATATAGAAATACAACTTGTTGCAACTATTTATAAAATAGTATCCACTTTAAGTGGATTGACTAGATGGAGTTAGTTAGCCAGGATATAGCTGCGTAAGTGGTAAGCACATAAATGAGGCTAATTCCAGAGCGTCTGCATGGCAATGGGTAAGATACAAAGGATAACTGAATGCTGCCTAGGCATGAAGGCATTTAAACACCTGCCTGTACTCTGCTGGCACCATTCAGCCTTGGGGTTTTAGATTAGGGTAGGTTAACCAATGGGGTTTTAGATGGGGGGCGGGTATGGGCGGGGTAACCTGGGGTTTATAAGGCGGGCGGCCATTTTAGTGGGATCCTTCTTGCAGAGTTCCTTATCTCGGAACTGGTCTCGCGGAGTAAGGGGGCGGTATCTTCTGGTTTGTTACGTGGTAATGTACGCATGCATGAGCGGTCTATTTCCTGTCTGATACATAAGTCGAAAACAGATCAGGCAGGAAAGGGGCGCTGGGTGACTATTCTATCGCACGACGATCGCAATATTTGCCCCATTAGTTTAGCTCGCGCGTACCTGGGCGACGGTCACCCCGGCGGCACTAACTGGTTGGCTCATCAGGATGGCACTCCCCTCTCCCGTTTCCAATTTACGATGGTTTTTAGGAGGTGCTTAAGGAGTCTGGGCATGGATGTTTCCCAATTCGGTACGCATTCGTTCAGGATTGGGGCGGCCACAAGGGCCGCTGCGGAGGGCCACTCACCGACGGCCATTATGGCCCTCGGCAATTAATAAATCTATGCCCCCTTTATTTAATCCAAAGCTATGGTGTCAGTCTCTTCATTTCGTAGGTGGGGTGAATGGTGTATGCGGAGTGTCAGGCATTGGTAGTTTAGCATGTTTCAGCGGCACAGAGTAATCTTTCAAAATTAAAGTATTTATAGGTAAGTAGTACAAGGCTAGAGGGATAGAAAGGGAACGCCCACGTGCATTTCTAAGGTGTATTAATCTGTGAGTTAAACATAATCATTTATCATGGATTCTTTATTTACACCATGGTCATCGTTAAATAAAAAGAATTGTCTTTCATAGCTAAATGTTATAATGTTGTATAACTGTTGAAAAAGTGTTAGGGCCAGATTTACAAAGGTGCGATTTTAAAATAAAGAGCTGTTTTTGGTGATTTTGGAGCCTATCAATAATATAACTGTCTAGTAGTCCATATTATATTTTCAGAGTATTCACAAAAACCCTGAATATATAATGCTTTGAGATGTATAGTACCAAATTAGCTATATAGAGGTTCAAATAGGATAACAATATATAGAAATTATAGTAAATGGCTAAACAGCAAGAGCATATTGTTTGCTAGGCATAATATCTTGTGAATATAAGAGCAATGGTTACTACTTAAAATTAATGTTGTATTGGTACATAATTATATAATTTGTAGCAAATTAACAGTTTCTTTAAAGAGATTATATTTCCTCAAATGGTATATAGAAATACAACTTGTTGCAACTATTTATAAAATAGTATCCACTTTAAGTGGATTGAATAGATGGAGTTAGTTAGCCAGGATATAGCTGCATAAGTGGTAAGCACATAAATGAGGCTAATTCCAAAGCGTCTGCATGGCAATGGGTAAGATACAAAGCATGTTTCAGCGGCAGAGAGTAATCTTTCAAAATTAAAGTATTTATAGGTAAGTAGTACAAGACTAGAGGAATAGAAAGGGAACGCCCACGTGCATTTTGCTTCTAAGGTTTTAACGAAGCTGTGTATTCATCTGTGAGTTACACATAATCATTTATCATGGATTCTTTATTTACACCATGGTCATCGTTAAATAAAAAGCATTGTCTTTCATAGCTAAATGTTATATAACTGTTGAAAAAGTGTTAGGGCCAGATTTACAAAGGTGCGATTTTAAAATAAAGCGCTGTTTTTGGTGATTTTGCAATTGCTGGAAGCAAAATCGCCCAAAATTCAGCCTTTTCAAAATGGCCGTTTATAGGATTGCCATGGCGATTTTGAAAATGAAAAATATATGTCACTGGATTTACTAAGCGTCACTGGGGGGACACCAGAGAAGCAGGACCATCTCCAGGAATGCAACTTCCAGAAGAAGCTGGACAAAAGCAATCTTTAAAATCAAGAATGAAGACTGTAGAACTGTGAGTATGACCTTTTTATTATTTATGATATTAGCACCACAAAAGTTCAAATTTTTTTAATGAATATCGGCCCACATTAAACTTTGACATATTATCGGGGCACAATATATCTATTTCTATCTATAGGGGCACACTATATATATTTCTATCTATCGGGGCACACTATATATATATTTCTATCTATCGGAACACATATTACTATTTATCAGGCCACATTATATATTTCTTTGTATCGGGACACACTGGACCTGATTCAGAGATTGAAAATAAGAGAAGAAAGTTACTCCTGGGCAAAATCATGTTGATTGCAGGGGGAGTCAATTTAATTGTAATCTTTGCATGCAGGGATATATCTTTGCTTTTGCTTACTGCACACAGATACTGACCAGCTTTAATATCACAGTTATTTAGACTTGGGATAGGAAACATCACCTCTCAACTCTAATACTGTTTGCAACAGATGAAATATGACTCCCCTGCAATCAACATGGTTTTGCCCAGGAGTAACTTTCCTCTCATATTTTCAGTCTCTGAATCAGGTCTACTATGTTTAATATGGATTCAGGGCACATTTTGTATGCAATGTAATGCTATTAATCCTTAGCATGCTGTCGCTTTTGGTACTGTATGGCCCAAAAAACATGGTGTAAGTTTAGCCCTGGTTTCCAGAGGCAAGATAAATTTTGGTGTCCCCCCAGGACATGGTGACGTCACACCTGACAACCTATGTGAGAAGGAGAGAACAGAGCGAAAAGAAGAAAGAGGGAGGAGGTTACGGAAAGGAAGTCTGTGCATTAATTGTGCACTTCCACTGCTTAAGTCTAGAATGACTGCCTTCAGAGAAACGTTGCGTGCATGGCAGATTCTGGGGGTTTGGGGGGGCGGCGATACATATTTACTAGTGAAAAGCCAAAGCTCTCTTACTAGTGCTAGTAAGTTGCTGCAGGGCTGCGGACAGTGACAGGGACAGCACCAGGGACACAAGTTGGGATTTTTGCCAGGGACACAGTGATGGGACACAAGGCTGCCAGCACTCACTACCAGGGGACAATGGAGAAGTGCCCAGTGCTTCCATTCTCTCCGGTACTTTCGTCTCTGATTCATACTATATTTTAAGTGCAAATGAATAAATATTACCTTCAGAAATAAAACACTCACCTTCTCTCCTTTGAATCCAATTGGCCCCTGGATTCCTTGTTCACCAGGCAAACCTGGCACACCAGCCATGCCTTGGATGCCTGCATCTCCTTGTTTGCCAGACTCACCCTAATTTGCAAGCAAACACAGTGTGTCACAACCAATCAGTCTCAACATAGTCTGAAAAATGAGGTGTAGGTCTGTGATGATGGTGTACAATCTTCATCTCACCGCTCACCTTTTGTCCTTTCATTCCAGGGTCACCTGGCTTACCCTAGAGACAGAAATGTGACACCATATTTATTCTAACTAGAAGAAGATATTTATAAATGAATATATCGCTAATATATCATTCTCATCTACCTTATGTGATTTCCATATTTAGAAAAAATGTTAAGATATATATTTACTGTAGTTTATTATAGTGTTCTTTCAAACCCAATCACTGTGAGTTCTTCCTCATTCTGGGCCGTATGCTGAGTTTTCCGATATGTTCTACTGCGCATGCGCAGTAATTCTGTAACGTACTCTACGTTACTTGCTGCAACATATATTGCGTATTCGCGGTCTTTAAGCTCTGCGTACGGCCCTCAATCCACTACCTATTCTTACATCTTAGTTATTGCTTTTGGGATTGTAATTCATGCATTACTTGTTACTCACATTTTTTCCTGGCTGTCCATTACCAGCTTCCCCTTGTTCCCCTTTTGCTCCTTTGGGTCCTGGCATAGCAATGTCTGGCCGAGGACCAAGTTGTTCAGCTGAGAGAGGACACAATGTGCAAGACTCCCCCTGCAATAGAAAGCAGACTGCTCCATACTTTGTCAAGGCAAACAGTCTACCTCAAACAAAAGAATCAATATATTTCTGACCTTTTCTCCTTTAGCTCCAGTAGATCCTTTACTACCCAGTGCTCCTGGAAGGCCCTGTGAAATAACCAACATACTTAGATTTTTTTTCCTTAAAACACCCCATCCATGTACCTACAACTTAATTATTTAGGATTATAGACTGGATTCAGAATTACAATTCCGATGCCAGATCCCCTGATGCTGGATCTCTTCTGTTTTCAGACTTCCTTCTTCCTTGCGGGCGAGGAGAGGCCTTCCCTTCTCTTGCAAGGATTACGAAAGCAGACCTTTAACTTAAGACTTCCATGCCCCCTCCCACTAAGCGTTTGAGCCGCCCGCATCCTGCTGCACTGTCAGAAATGGTCCTAGTGTGGAACCAACTATGTACCCAGATCAGTACTGGGAATGCAGCACATACACAGTTGTTTTCCTATCCTAGCAAACAGCAAATGGCACTTTTGTAGAAGTCTGAATAAGGCCTTATGCCATTTATCAAGGTACTGGTATAGTATTGGTATTAAAAAGTAAACCCAAAAGGATTGCAATATTGTACTTACTGGTACCCCAGCTGGTCCTGTTTCACCGCTGTCTCCCTAAAATGACATAAAAGAAATATAAATGAATAATAACATCATAAATCAGCAAATATGCACAGGAGTGACAGCTTGATCCAGATAAGAAAGTAAATATGAAGGCCTTTTGTGTTTCCTAAAACCCCATGAAGATAGGTGTGGTACCTATGTGAATGAATCTGCAGCTCTCAATCAAGTACAGCATAAGGATACATTACAGCTAGGCACAATGCACATACGTTCCCTTCTCCATCAATCCAAATGCAAATGGTGGTTATACTTTGTGTGAGGGTCTAAGTGATAATGTGAATGTACTAAAAATATTGTTATGAATGAAATTATTATCAAGTTAAATAACAAAAATAACGTGCAGCAGTACATAAGTAGCATTCCCATAAATTGAGCATTGCATCTGGAAGATAAAATGCTACTGCAGCGGTTAAATATAGGCTGCGCAGAGTCAGCTGTCAGCAGCTTCCTGGATTTAGACATGCCCTGTGTCAAGTGCAAATAGTTAACTGTAATTGTTAGCAACTAAAATGGTCCATGGCCTGTGTCACAAATCATACCAAGAAAGGCTGGAGGAACGAAACATGTATAGCTTGCAGCAGAGAAGGGAGAGGAGGGATATGATAGCAGCTTTCAAATATATCAAGGGTTGTGAGGCTAGAGGAGGGTGGTATTTTTCGAAGGAAGAGGTGTAATAGAAAACGAGGGCATGAATAAAAACTGAAGGGTGGTAGATTCAGAGGAAATGTGCGGAAATATTACTTCACTGAAAGGGTGATAGATAAGTGGAATATTCTCCCATCTGAGGTGGTTGAGGCTAACACAGTAGAACAGTTTAAACATGCTTGGGATAAATATAAGGATATCCTAAATCTCAACTAAATTGAGAGTAAATAGGGTCTGGGGTCAGTATAGTTATAAATAAACAACAGGGCAGACTGGACTGGCCATGTGGCTCTTATCTGCCATCACTTTCTATGTTTCTATGTTACATTTGGATCTTGATTGGGCACATTTGTGTAAACACTGCCTTAATGAACATTAACTACGTTTCTCCACTCCTTCCGCAAAACGCCCCTGCAATGGCAATCGCAGCAGTTTGCTATGTTTGGGTGCGGATCGCCATAACTGAGTGCAGTGTTTGGTATAGGCCTGTAGGAATGCACAGTGTGAAGTAAGTCTGAATCAGGCCCATAATCACCTCATATTACAATGAGCCATTTCAGAGAATAGCAACGCTCAACTTTAAAATGAGATTGAATGGCAACATATACTGTTTATACCACAAATACTGTTTATATATATTATTTATACCACACACATATATATCACCTTTTCTCCTTTGGTCCCTGCAAGTCCAGCAACACCAGGTGTTCCCTGTGGGAATTAAAAGTCAATACTCAGTACCTTATAAAATGTGTACAGCTATATATAGCAATTATAAATATATCAGAAGCCTATGTGGATCCTAGAAGCACAGATGCTTGTAAACAGGCATCATAGTTAACTGATTGACATTACTATATTATATTATACTGAACATCTGCATTGTATTATTTAACTGCTTTTAAAATGTTAATTTGTGATTGGTCACAGATGTTACTGATAGTTTGAAAACACATAGAGAACCTTTAATAGCTGAAATACAAGCTCAAACAAATATATCAAGATAAATGAAACATTTTATGCATTTTACTTTATTATATGAAAAATTTTACAAATACTCTTTCCTGTCAACCCATAACTGCCCAGAATCAATATATCATTAACATTTCCAAAATATAAAATTTGTTTAAGAGAGTCATTTTTTTTAAAACTGTAACTAGCCAGATTGCAAGTTAGAAACAAGGCATTCAGTGCAGGCCTCACACTTCTATTGGACAGCGGCCCTGGTCACCGATCCTGGAAATGTGATATGGAGAATATACTAGAGAATGTCAGCTAGAATATGATTGGTTGTTATGGGCAACATCTCCACTTTTCCAAACCCACAGCTTAGTAAATCTGACCCCAGGACTTTATCCAGCGCTGAATCTCCTGGCACTGACTTGAATTTTAGGCAGAGTGATGGCTTGTGTGTTCTGCAGCTGCTGCTCAGCTCTGCTGTAAATGGGGGGGTTTATCTAGAGTCTAGAGTAAAGTTGGCCATACACAAGAGTGATTATTGGCCCGACCAGCCAGTTATCAGGTGATAAGGCAAATCATCGATGTAGTTAGTGGGACAGATCAATTTTTAAAATGGCAAATAAACATACCAGAAATGCTCTGTCCTGATTATTTGATCTTTTGATATGTTTAATTTAAATCAAGAGCAATACTGATACCTGATATCTTCTAGTGTATGGGCATTTTCGGTTATCATGTATACTATCACATCACTGAAGCCTGAGATTCTGCAATGCTGGAAGAGAGGACACAGTGCTGCACAACCTCTCACACTATCTCCATTCACAAAAATAGTTTCTGCAGCCAGCCAATAGGCTAGCTGAATGGCTCTCCTGTTGAGATTAAGAGAAGACCCAGGCAATCAGAGGAGATTCTCCTGCTGGGATTATCGATCCCAAGAGGAAAATCGTCCTGTTTATTCTGCTGCCCACTGCTGGGATCGATTAAATTCCTAGGGCCAGATTTACTAAGCTGCGGGTTTGGAAAAGTGGAGATGTTGCCTATAGCAACCAATCAGATTCTAGCATTTACTTACTTTTTACATACTAAACTATGTCAGCTAAAATCTGATTGGTTGCTAGGGGCAACATCTCCACTTTTTCAAACCCACAGCTTAATAAATCTGGCCCCTAGTGTATGGGGAGATTCACTGCACAAAGAGGAGCAAGACAGCACCTGGACAAACCATGTTGCAATATGAGGGATGCAAAATAATGAGAAAATACTGTCTGTCTTATTGCACATAAACACTGAAAAGATTATTTTTAAGATCTAGGACCGGATTCAGAGTATCGCATCCGTGTGAATTTCACACGGATGCAATGCTTTTTGAC
>WWET01001604.1:52735-70494 GCA_011038615.1 Limnodynastes dumerilii
GATTCAGAGTTACGAGCATGTGCGATGCGGAATCGCACATGCTCATTTGAATACGTGCTATTCAAGGATGCACTTCCGTGCATCCTATAGCACACTCTGAATAGCACGTAAGGTGCTTTTCAGAGTAGTATGCGGATGTGCAAGGCACATCCGACTTGTTAAAAAGTAGTCGGAGCCTTAGTGGCCCCAACTTTTTTTTTTAAAGTAAAAAAAAAAAAAACATTCCCTCCCCAGCCGCCGCAGCCTATATGTAAAAAAATAAATAATTAAACCTCCCGTTCGACAGGGCATACTGCAGGTAGTAGAACTACAGGCACAAGCATGCCCATGAATGACAGGGCATGCTAGCGCTTGTAGAACTACTATCGGCAGCATGCCCTGTTTAAAAAACATACCATGGCCATTTAGTCATTTTTTTTTTTTACTTTTTTTACTGTGCCTTGCACATCCGCATACTATTCTGAACAGCACCTTACGTGCTATTCAGAGTGTGCTATAGGATGCACGGAAGTGCATCCTTGAATAGCACGTATTCAAATGAGCATGTGCGATTCCGCATCGCACATGCTCGTAACTCTGAATCCGGTACTTAATTTAGAGTTAAGCTATAAAATATATCACTTCAGCTCATTCTGTTGCTCCCCTTGCAGTTCTAAATGGTTTTGCCCAGGTGCAGATTTGCTAAATTTTTTGCTATTTTTCCATCTCTGGATCAGCCCCTGAGTGTACACTCTGTATGTTCGTCTAATGCAGCAGGGTAAAGACAGGAACTGGGTACAAGAGGGCTAATTTAATGATGATAACTGAGGAAGGAGGTTAATAATTATAAACTTGGGGTACTAAACAGTTCAGTGTGAACACTGTGGACCGGATTCATATGTTTATATTTTTAAAGGGGCACTTGTGGCATTGTTTTTTTTTATTTAGAGAGGGACACTTGTGGAATGATTTATTTTTTTTATTTGGATTTTTGTGGGGCACGTGGAGGTTTTCAGATTTTTTTAGGGAGAGGGCACCGTATGTTTTTTTTAAATAAATGGGCATGTGTAAGGATTTGGGGCAGGGCATGCTGGCGATAGTAGTTCTACAAGCGCTAGCATGCCTTGTCATTCATGGGCATGCTTGTGCCTGTAGTTCTACTAGCGGCAGTATGCCCTGTCGGCCGGAACTTTATTTATTTTATTTTTTTAAACATAGGTTGCGGCAGCGGGGCGGGTGGGGGAAGAGGTTAATTTTTAACTAAAAAGGGCTTTTTTTTTTTTAGCTACGGTGAGCTGCCCCTGCGCTTACACCATCCCTGAGATGGTGGATGCATAGGGCTTATACAGACTGGTGTGCACGGAATATCTAAATGATAAAAGCAGATCTTTTCTCATTTAAATATCCTGGCACACCCCTTTTTTGCAGCCGGAATCGTATGCTAGCGGATACACTAAAGTCCGCCAGCAATCCAACTTCCTTGCGCCTTTTGCGCATGCGCAGTTGCACTAAATCGCTGCGCATCCGTGTGAATTTCCTTGTGTGAGTCTGTCCTTTCAATGTAAAATGGGGAAAGTGGGGTTTCTTTAGTATAATCTGGTGAAAATGGGTTCACCTATTGCAAACGGGGGGTTAATTTGGTGGTGGAACAAGGTGGGAAGCTTTGAATTTGGAGAGTGAGTTTGTGTGGGTAAAGAGAGTTAGTTTTATGTGAAATGGAGGCAAGGGAGTTAAACTAATGTGAATTTTGTTAATAAGGATGGGAGGGAAGGGGACTCTTTCAAGCCCAGACTCAATCACAGAAATGCATCCAACATGAGGCACTTTGAATGAGGCTTCAAAGGTAACTTTAATTAATGTAAAGCTACTATTATATAAATTTTGTTTTACAAATCTGTATGAAAACATACTAAATAAAAAACAACAAAAAACTACATTTACTATATATCACTATTTTGTCTTTATTTTTGGTTTGATTTACTATCTAATCCAGAGCTGACATGAAACAAATTTGCACACCAGTCACTGAATTACCTGAATTTCAAACAAACAAAAATTTAAAATTAGTTTTTAAATGAGTTTTTCTTTAGTTTGAAGACCACATGTACGCAATCTAAGTAAGGAAACGCTACACAGATAGCGTAAAATATTTACGACGTGTGCGCATTAGCTCTGCACTTAGAACTAGGCACATATGTAAAAAAAATGCATAGATATGAATCCGGTCCTTAATTAAAAGCTCCTTCTTAAGTGGGAATCAGGTCCAAAGTCACTAGGACAGTATGGCAAACCAGCGGCATGCTGTCTGACTATGAACACTGCTCTGTATTATGTACTGTGGTCACTAGAGGGCTCTCTGTATTTTGCTTTACAGTCACTGGTTGGCTCTCTGTATTGTGTATTACAGTCACTAGTGTGCTCTTTGTAATATGCTCTGGGCAGTGAAAGGAGGTCAGTGTTGTGCTTCTGTATTGTGTATAGGTCACTGGTGTGCACATCTATATACACCAGTACACACTGGTAAGAGATCTGGTGAAATGGTCTTTTGATTGTGTGATTGGAAAGATTAAAAATAAAAGTCGCTGTGTGTACCCAGCCTTACAGACAAAAAAACATGTCACAAAGGTAGCGCATAAGCCGTCATTCAGCAAATCTGATCCTCATCGGCAGTGCTTACACATTGCACCGGTTACCCACTTAGCTGTCATGTAACAGACCACCAAGACCCCCAGAGGCCTTAGTTCCTAACTCTGATTTGGTTGTACAAATGTTACTGAAATACATCTACATCCTCTGCTCAAAAACTAATTTTGACTAATGCAGTAACAAAATGGCAGAACAAGATGTTTAATGCACCTAACTAACTGTAACTAATATTTTTATTTGTACTGATATACTATTTCTATATGATGTATTGCATATAAATAAAATGACAATTATCTTTAGTATAAAAATAATTTCTAGAAATTTAGTTTAGTGTCCATGTAAAATAGAATGCTAAATTATTTTTTTTTAAAACAGCACTCAGTAGTATTTTGTAATGCCATTTGGTACATGAATTTCAATGGGGACAGACTGACGTATAATCATTTTTGAAATTTAGAAAATGATAGTTAATGGATGTTATTTTGTACATTCAACAACTGTAGTGTAACTGTTACATTCACAAGAACATAGTTATGCAGTGTGCAAACATATGACTCATTAGATATAACCACATTATGTATGCCACAAAACAAACCCACTAACCGGAAGACCGGGTATCCCAATGCCAGGAACCCCTGGTTCACCCTTGGAACCTTTTGATGGATTGATTAAACCAGAAGGCGTTTGGCAAGATGTACAGTCATCTCCCTAGAAAGAAAACATCTAAAGTAAGAAAATGATTATGACAATTAAAGCATTTCAGTGCAAGGACTGAAAAGCTAAGCACAATAATAAAAAAACAAACCTTCTTCCAGACTAATGGTTTATTAAGCATTTCAAGACTTATTTACAGTTATGAGTAAGTCCAGCTAAGAGGTTCAGTTTAAAAGCTTAGCAAAACTATGCTGGGTTGCAGGGATTACAAATAGTAAAATGTGAAGACAGATTTAGAGTTGTAGAAGGATTGTCTACTTTCTAGTAGTTATCCTACTAGTTATCTAAATCATAGCGGTTAGATAGAGCTGAAAAGCATTTCTCAAAACATACAGTATTTTGCAAGATACGTGTGTTTATAGTGAACATTCTAAGATTACATGTACACTTGAGATTTAATAAAGCTTTCTAAAAAGAACAAGGTGGTGCCCATAGCAGCCAATCAGATTCTACATATCATTTATTAAATATATGCCAGACAATTTAAAAAATCCCAGCTACAATCTTATTGGCCACTATGAATCGCACATGTTTCTTTATTAGAAAGTTCAGTGAAAATGCTATATGAAATAATATCAGGAACTCAAGGTTTGGTACAGTTTATTTATGACTCGTAAATCAGCCTAACTTATGCCATATGCTTTTAGCCATAACAAGGGATTACTGACCACAAATCATTGGCCTATGACCAGAATTGGATGTTTTTTCACAAGGCATATCATTTTGTCCAGTGTAACATATAATTTTAGCTGAATTCTTCATGTTCTTGAATTTTTACATGGAGACGAGCTTTAAAAATTATATAGTGAACCAAATGTTTAATTTGTGTTAATTTGTAATTTGTTAACTTCTTGCATTTTTTTGCATTTAAACTACTTAATATTTTCATTATCCCATTAAAGAGCGTGCCTTACCTTTTCACCCTTTATGCCATTAAAGCCTGGCGATCCCTGTAGAATATCAAATAGAAAATTATAATTTATATATGTATTATAATACAGTTGCATTTATAAAAATTAAGTTTTGTAAGCAATTGGCACAAAAACATGTATAACACCTCTTGGTAAACAAATTAAACATTACAATAAATCTATTATAGTAGAAACAATATTTAAAGAATTGAACATAGATGATCCAACTTTCCTGAAGACCGAAAAATTGCAGATTTGGATATACAATTTCCTGACAACTTGGCTTTGAAAGGGTGATTATGCAAATACATATTCTCTATGCAAAGATATGAGTTAGTCCTACACCAAGCTAAAAACGAGTAAAAGACTTTTCCTAGATACTAAAAATAATTGAAACTATGGACTGGATCCAGACCTTGTTAAGTGCATGAACTTAGTTACTCAAGGGCTAAACCATGTTGATTTCAGTGGGAGCCAATTTAATTGTATTCTTTGCATGCCGGGATATATCTTTAAATTGCTTCTGCACAAAGATACTGACCAGCTTTACTATCACACGGTTATTTAGACCTGGGATAGGAAACATCACCTCTCAACTCTAATACTGTTTGCAACAGATGAAATATGACTCCCCTGCAATCAACATGGTTTAGCCCTTGAGTAACTAAGTTCATGCACTTAACAAGGTCTGGATCCAGCCCTATGTTTTAAAAAAAAAAATGAATGGGTTTAAGTATAAATAAATTCAACTTCAATTTATATAACAGTGGACTATCAGTTAGATAATTATTATACATTTTAAGGTAAAAATTTTGATTGTCCACTGTTTTTCAGTTTACTAAGGTGTTTTTGGATTGGGCAACCTCTAGCTGGTCACTAAAACATATTAATTAACATTACTTCCCGCTGAACTGCCACCATTCTGAGATCTGGAGCCATACGTGGGTCGAACAGTGCAAAGGACAACACATGTTCTTCATCCCTATGTTAATATGTGACTTATAAAACATTAGTTATAAAAGGGAATACATGGTAATGTTTAAGCAGTTCTGTTGCCTAATTAATTGCTGTTGTTTCCCTCTCCAAATTATGCCAGGTATACCTGTTCACCTTTTGCTCCAGGTTCGCCTGTTGCTCCCTAAAAGAGATAATGGAGGATAAAAAGAGAAGACATGTCATATAACATGGATAAGCAAGAGTTTAGTTAGTTAACTGTTTTGTTATTAGTCAATGACAAAGCTTTATTTAATATATAGTAATGTGACACTTTCCTAGGCTAGATCTGTTTAAGGGCACATATAAATTATAGGGATCTAAAAATTAACTCAATAATGCCAAATTGTTGTTGTATCATGATCTATATTGGTTTGCCTTCTCTAGATCTATATGTGTGTTCCACTGGACCTTTACACATCAACTTCATAAGAATGCACATACTTGTGTTTTACTAGTCAATATTTGTTCGGCCTGCTTTAATGGCGACTATGTATTATTTTTACTCTCCCATTGGTCTGTTCTCTTTTCAAAATGTTTAAATCCTAATAGACAATAACCTCTGCATTACTCAAATTATGTTGGTTACTCACTGTTTTTCCTGGCTCTCCAATACCAGGAATACCAGCTTGTCCTTTTTGCCCCTTGGCACCTGGTATATTTAAAATTCCTGTTCCATCCGTATTAAGTGTTGGGCAAACTTCACATGGATCACCCTGAAAGAGGTATTATACATTCATTTGTAGATCTCATATCTGTGAATTACTTAATTAATGAACAAATTTCAATGTCTACTGTAAATCACATCTCTATCATGCACAAATATGACTTGGAATATGGACTTAACATTCCATACAAATATGAATGTAAACTGAAAATGTTAGTTTACCTTATTCCCTTTCAGTCCAGGGACGCCTGGTTTTCCCTGAAAAAAAAAACAACCGCATGACAAACATATATACAGTGCAAATCAGAATATCAGTGTATGTACTAGTATAGCGTAAGAAAAATGTTTTGCCAACAACTCTGTTTAAAGCAAATATACAATCATCCTTATGACCTAATGCTGGTTACGCACCACAGGATATTGCACACATTACGTGAAATTTGGGGCTTAGCAGCAGTCAGTTTAGTTCTAGAAGGTTTCCATTATCAGGTGGAAGAGTTGCTGGTCGATTATCATATAGGACTGGATCCATCACTAAGGTCAGAAACCGCCCTGCCTTTTGTAAGCAGCACATGTGTGAGTGCTGCATTTCCAGGAAGGATCATTATGCTCTGGATCCAGTGTCCCGTCCTGGTAACATTTCTGATAGCAGTGCAGTGCGCCGCAAGATGCGGAAGCGATTCCAGTATGTGGGAGTGGGAGCTATGCTGATAGTGACTGCGTGTACTATCCAGACTTTCACGCCATCCATAGTTTAAGATTGTACAGGAAGATAAAATATGTGGTCAGATAGGTCAGATAAGAGCCACAAGGCCCAGCTTTGTTTCTGTAAAGTATACCGGCATACAGGAATCGCTTCCACATGTAGACCCTATTTGACCATCAATTAAATTTAGTCCTTAGAGTAAAAGTCCATACAAGCAAACAGAGTGGCCCCCCTTACCCGTGGGGTTAGCTGGATCCAGTTGGGATCTGGTATCATAAGTATGGATCCAGTCTATAGCATGCATTAGGATTTACATCATATGTACTGGATTCAGGTGAGGAATTTGGAAGTGTAAAAAGACACAGTTGTTCACATATACAGTATAGATGATAATCTATGCAGATTGGGTAAACAGCTGGACACAGAAAATTGTTTATCATATGTCATAAACATCACAAGGCAATCATACAGGTTTATGATTGTTATTACACATTACCTGAAAACAGACACTGAGCCTTATAAAATAACGAAGGGAGAGACCAGTCAGGTATAGGCTTTTGGCAGCTTTGTGCAATGGTATTTATATTCTCCTGTTGAATATGGCACATATGCTACATATAATAGTTCAATATATTTTTTTACTTAAAGTAAAAATCTCTTTGTAATGTATATAGCTCATCAATAAGTACGTGTAGATGTTACTAGTACACCAATGCCTGACCTCTCCTCCCTCAATTTCATTATCCATAAACAGAACCACCATCTCCTCTAGCCCATAAATGCACTGGAGTTATTCTTGACTCCTCCCACTCCATCATACCCCACATTCAGTACCTGTCCCCATCCTTTTGTTTCCATCTCAGAAATATCTCCAAGATCAGACCCTTTCTCACTCTTAAAGCAACTAAGACTCATCCATTCACTGATCAGCTCCTGA
Source organism: Limnodynastes dumerilii (assembly GCA_011038615.1). Lineage (NCBI taxonomy): Eukaryota > Metazoa > Chordata > Amphibia > Anura > Limnodynastidae > Limnodynastes > Limnodynastes dumerilii. The sequence goes on from WWET01001604.1 coordinate 60,289, forward strand.
CTGAACTACTGTAAGCTCTCTCATCTGGTAACTCCCATCTCTCTCCATTGCAATCTGTCCTCAATGCTGCTGCCTGGTTCATCTTTCAAATATACTACAGCTGCCTCCCCTCTCCTCCAAGACCTACACTGCCCCCTTCTCCTTCAGAATTCAAACTTCTCATACTCACTTAAAAAAGCCTTCACCCATACCTTTTCTATTTCCCTCCCTGCCCTCATCTCCCTTCACATTCCTGTCTGCTTGCTTAGATTTACAAATAAATGCAATCTCTACTCCCAACTGCTTACTTCCTTCTCCACTCCCATCTTAAAGACTTTACCTGTGCTACTCTATTCCTCTAGAACTTTCTCCCTCTCCCTTTTAGACTCTCCATCTCCCTACAAAACTTCATACAGACCTACTTCTTTATCCAAGCCTTCCAACTCCCATCCTGACCCCCTGACACATACAGTCCTTGCTTTTTTCCCCTTTGTGTCACCCCTGTTCCTCTCCTTTGGAATGTGAGCTCCCATGAACAGGACCTTCTCTCACATATATCATCATCTGCTCCAAACTACCTTCAACTGCATATATCTCTTGGGTTCTGCAGCCCTGCAACAATGTTAATAAACCGTGTCCATGGGCCTGATCCAGACCTACGACCGCAATCGCCCGCGAGCGTAACGTATGTTCGCCCGGGCGTATAAACTTTCACGCCCATAACACTCCCATTGATTGTACCTACTTATGGCGGCTGAACCCTACCCTAAGTTTCTCCAGCGTACGTGCGAATTTTCGTACCGATACGCTGGTCGTACTGGGCTTAACACGCCCATACTGTACAATTTAAATGGCTATCCCTGCCTCTGTGTAGTAACTCGAGCGTCCAGACTATCGTCATACAAAACGCAGCCCCTTGGGCGAAAAATACGCAGAAAATACGCTCGCTGTACGCTCATGTCCTTTGGACGACCGGAAGTTGTCATATTGCACATGCGTAGTGCGTTTTTTTCCCCGAATTTTCGCTTACGATCGGCGTACTATCGCTTGCGGCCGTAGGTCTGGATCAGGCCCCACGTCCTCAAATGTTTTTGTTTATACTTTTTAAAGCACTTGTCGTGTCATTATTTATTTATTATTTTATTTATTAACAGGTTTTTATATAGCGCCATCAGATTACGTAGCGCTTTACAATTTAACAATCAGTAATACAGGACTGGGTGGTAACAGACAGACTGGGTGGGTAAGAGGGCCCTGCCACAGGGTCTGTCATATCAATAAAGGATAATAGTAATAACAATAATAATAATACTGACCGGTTTTCCTACAGAACCATCATTTCCGGGGCTTCCTGGTGGCCCCTGCAGAAAAGAAGAAAATTATAATTCTATAATAATAATAATAATAGGTAATGTGCCTGTTATTAATATGTGTATACTGTATATGGATTTCTTGTGAGGCATAATCTCAGAAATAAATATCCGTTACCTTATCTCCTGGAGGACCAGGTGGACCACCGGGATTACCCTAAAAAAATTAAAATCAAGACCCTTAATTAAAATTAGACCAGACTGATTATTTTACATTTTTTTTCCAAAATAACACATATAAACATTTACAATTAAACACAAATAAAGCCCCCTTTCCCACCCTTAACCAATAGAGGTATCGAGTTCCCACAACGAGGCTAGTATAAAATTATGCAGGTACAGTACAATGTAGTGTATGACAACAAGTATAATATATCAACATCATAGAAGAACATGTAAACCTGTAAAATAATCAAATATGCTAGTTACAAAAAGCTGTACAGGTCTTACAAGGGAAAAAAAAAACCTTTAAATGAAGTTCGGTGATTTCTCATAAATGTTGGGAACATGGCTGAGATTAATTCTGTCCTCGGGGGACCATAATTTACAGAAACAATTAAGACTTGCGTTTAGTGTGAACATTTTTCATGTTTCATTGTTTCATTGACCAGCTCAATCCGGTTATGAAATGAGGGAGAACCAGCAAGAGATGTGAGTATACATATATATTTGTAAATAACTAACATGTAGCCCTCTTCCAAGTTTATTCTGTTATTCCAAAAATAGAAGTGGGGGCGGGGGGGGGGGGTATGTAATGGAGAGGTGGTACAGACCTCCTTATAAAAATGATGTAAGTGTTGGCAGTCCCAAACTAAGTGACAACAATCTGCGCCACACAACCCACATAAAGGACAGTTGGAATTACCCAGTAGAGCCATACAGTGAAGACCCAAAGGAGAGAGGTAAGTAGGCTCTATGCAACATAAACAAACAAATCTGGAATTCCCAATTGATTATTGTCCCAAGGGGACAATATCTCGTAGTGTGTGGGCAAGTCCGATTATCAGACCTTGTACCTCCACCTCCTGGCTGTAGTTTCTCCAATATGTGTGACTGAGTGAATAGCCATACTATTGTGAGCTAGCTGCAGAACACCTCACAATGACAGCTGTCAGTGCGAGAGGTTCTGCACAGAGAGGACACAGCGCTGTAGAACCTCTCACAGTCTTTAAAATTTCATACAGAACTTTTTTGTTCAGTCAGCCAGTAGGCTGGCTGCATGGGACTCCTGTCAAGATTGACAGTCCGAACCAATCATAGTGAGACTGCAGCTAGCCAATAGCCTAGCTGCATGATCTCATTCAGAGATTATCGCTCCCAGGCTCTGCTGTGTGTGGCACCGATATCGGAACCTTTCCCTAGGGAAAAATCATCCCAAATATTGCCCACAACATGCTAGGAGCGATAATCACTCTAGTGTATGACCAGCTTTAGGAACACATCTGTTTTACTGACACAATTCTGACTCACTCCCGCATGGACCTCCTCTTAGTTCGGAAAACATTTTATTTGACAAGAGGGGTGTACTCGGAACTAAGGCATCTTCCGCTAGAAGCTCTAGACCATCACAGCCTCATTAATAATTAGAGCTGCCTATATTCTTCTACAACCCACAAGAATAGATTGTAGAGGGGTAAGGGAACTACCCCCCAAGTATCTTAAAAATTCTCCTCACAACCTCCTTCCCTCATCACTGAGCCAGGGGATAAGGTGCAATAATTGAGCTGCAAGGTAATATGCCCACAAATTCAGGAGTGAAGGTTCCCCTGCTTGTCTGGGCCTATACTTTGTAGAAACAAAAAGTTTATGGCATTTGCTCGCCCAGATAAAGGAAGCCACAAAGGAATCTATGGCTCTAAAGAAGGACCAGGATATTGGAACTGGGGAGTGTTGCAAAATGTACAAGTATCTAGTTAACATTACCATTTTGAATACATTTATTTTACCAGTGAGACTCTGGGAGTTTTGTGAATGAAAACTATTCTATATCTTATAAAAGAATTTTCTCCTTTAATGTTTGCAATCACTGTGATGCTGTGATTGTTACTGATAACCCTTTAATGTAAAGAAATTTGCACTTTTGGTTTGGGGCCCCTTACATATATATTTTTTTCAATATAAAATCTGTGGCTTGCTGACAGAAAGAGATTCTTATGACCTACATCTATGCTTACTGCATGCATACTGAAATCCTATCTGTCAGTGCTGAGGATTAAGGATATATTCAAAGACAAAATAACAATAGGAAAATGTTCTCAGCAAAAAGAAAATACACAACTTACAGGTTTTCCTGCTATTCCAATGCCAGGTAGTCCAGGCTTTCCTGGAGGACCAGGTTCTCCAGCAAGACCCTCAGGGCCAACAATTCCAGTTTCACCCTAGTATAGCACAATGAGAATAAATGGTTACAGAAAGTATTATCGCAATATGTTCTCTAGAAAATATATTCTACACATAATAACAAACATTTGGGGTTTATGGGCCTTATTCAGAGATCTGTTTTTTAAAAGTACGCATGCACGTGGAAAGGCCACACCCACCAACACTCATGACACTCCCCTCTCACTGCCGTGCAATCGTAGACATACACCTCCATAGACTTTACGTGTGTACTTATGTGCGTATATGTATGTCGTACATGCAAATCTATGTAACCGCGCCCTCAAAGACTCATTTAAATGCCCCCACACCCTCTTTCACGTAACTTTTCAAGTACATACTTCAACCCCACTTCTCCGCACGTATGTTCCCAAGTGCACTTCACATGTCTGTGCCTAAAGCACTTACGTTTGTATATTCTACGTTACTTGCGTAGTTACAATGCATGCGCAGTTTAAACGTACCTAAAAATATGCACACAAACTGCACGTGAAAATGGATCTGTGAATATGGCCCTATATGTACAATATTTCCATAAAAGCGTTAGCTTTATTTCATAGTTTATCTAGCTGATATTATAGCCATCAATGCATGTTCAGGCCCGACCCATGGGGCTGTATTCACACCTAACTCACTGGGGCAGCCCCTAACCCGCCCCTCCATTTTTAGGTACCTAGGGCTACCTTAACTAACCATGCGTAAGAAGGAAACTACGCATGGACTATGGGCTGGATGCAGACCTAGTTAAGTGCTTGAACTTAGTTACTCCTGGGCTAAACCATGTTGATTGCAGGGGAGTCATATTTCATTTGTTGCAAACAGTATTAGAGTTGAGAGGTGATGTTTCCTTTCCCAAGTCTAAATACCAGTAGTAGTAAAGCTGGTCAGTATCTGTGTGCAGTAAGCAATTCAAAGATATATCCCTGCATGCAAAGAATACAATTAACTTGACTCCTCCTGAAATGAAATCAGTTTTGCCCAGGTGTAACCTTCCTCTCTTAGGACCTGATTCACACTTAAGAATCTTCTTAAAATAAGAACTTAAAGTCACTCCTGGGCAAAACCATGTTGTTTTCGGGGGGAGTCAAGTTAATTGTATTCTTTGCATGTAGGAATATATCTTTGAATTGCTTACTGCACACAGATACTGACCAGCTTTACTACTACTGGTATTTAGACTTGGGAAAGGAAACATCACCTCTCAACTCTAATACTGTTTGCAACAAATATATATAAAAAACTGGAACTCACCTTTTGTCCCTTTGGCCCCACTACGCATATTTCACCTGGTCTTCCCTAAATCAAAGAGGAAACAGACATATTATGCATTGCTCAATATTATAATGAATGAATTGTCACATACAAATTGTATAGCTATTTAGTACTTTGTAGCACCTGCAATACAGATGGCATTAGAGTGATTCTAACATGATCAGTCACTTACTGTGATACTTACATTGCCATGAGCCTACAAATCCCTATGATTGAGCTGGAGAGCCACAGATTGTCATGTTCCTATGTTTAATTTGATAAAGTATCTGTGATACCTAATACCTGTAATAAACTGTGAAACAGAATTGTGTCTCGCACAGGAGGATCACATGGCATATTTTAGGTTTACACCTGACCAAACACTGAGAAAAACCAACAGTTTCCTTGTAGATCTTTTGACTGTTGAAAAGATGACTGTAAACGGAAAGCATTTGTAGTCTCCTTATACAGTTATGTCAGGAACTTTAGTCCTTCTTTCTTCTGTACATGTACAGAAGAGAGGAATCATGACATCACTGAAGAAAAAGCTCTGCTGGGGACTACAGGACAAGAAAGTTTTGTATATATCAAGTTTGCAGCCTGTAGAGCCATCACAATGATTGACAATCTTACATGGAATGGAACTTCATTATTATGTAAATAGACTCCAGGATATTGAAAGACAAACTATGGTCTAGCTAGAGCATTGGTTCTCAACCACTGGTACTAGTACCACTGGTGGTACTTGAACCACTCTCAGGTGGTACTCAGGGCAATTAGGCAAGGTTGTAAGGAGGTGTAATACCAAATATCAATGGATATAATAGAATACTTGGGGACTAAATGGCATATGAAAAATCACTGCAAAATTTGTAAACAACAAAAACCCTGAAACTAAATATAAGGGTCATGAGTATGTGTCTGCATTATTTGCAAAGTGGTACTGGACATGTTTCCATAGTGGGCCACTGGTATTTGCCAAAAAAAGGTTGAGAACCACTGGTCTAGAGGCCTTTACAGGAACGTTCTTTGTTATTGTGCCCTTAAATATGTTTAACAAGCCTTACCCTTGCCCTACATTGTACCACTATTTTCCTTTAACTGTTTAAAATAACAAAAGGTAGGTAATAGGCAGGGGTGGAACTACCATTGGTGCAACAGGTACAGTGGCACCGAGGCCCATGCTTAGACAAGGGCCCACAGTTGTCTTCACTGCATCCTCGAAACTCCCCACAGGGTTACCTGGGATATTATCAGGGCCAAAGCATATTTTTTGCACCTGGGCCCACAACTCGCTAGTTCTACTTCTGGTAATAGGATAGAATATCCGTTAAGTTTAAAAGATAAAATGCTGCATTTAGGAAACAATATGCTCCTTAAAAAAAAAAAAATCACTGTGGATTGGATCCTCAGATCCGATCGTAAATGATCAGATCTCTGAGGAGCCGACACGTTAAAATCTGCATTCATTGGACCACTATATACACACATTCATTTGATGGCACTGCTAACCGTTCCTCTTAGATGGAAGTACTTTCGATAGCCAGGGCCTACCTGGATGGAAATGGTGGTGACACAAAGGAATGTGTAAGCACTAAAAAGGCACTGTTTATATTGTAAAAGGCTGTCCCTCAAAATCGCAACCTAGCTCCTCTGTCTGCGGTTTTGAATTGTCATTTCACTTAAGGCTGGATAGGGCGGAATGTATTTTGATCATTAATGTGTCCACATGCGCAGAACGCAAAAGATGACAAAATCAGATCTGAACACACAGAAACGAGTGGGAATCAGAATTCAGGATCCTGTCCTATGCTATAAACTATGATATAGTTGTACAGAGAAGCTGAAACAAAACCATGATAGTAGATAGAGAAAAAGGAAACAAGAGAAAACAAGTACTCACATCTCGACCTGGAGTGCCGGGTACTCCCATCACTCCAAAGTCTCCCTTGTCGCCCTTCTGCCCCTAGGTAATCAAATGAAATTGTTTTATCAACAGGGAACTGATGAGCAAAATAATATAGTCCTGTACCAACAAATGTAACTTACTTTCTCTCCATCTGGTCCAGATGGTCCCTCAAATCCTCTTGGACCCTGTTGGCAAAAAAGATAATGAGTATGATTTTTGTAAAAGAACTACATATGTGAGATTTATTACAAATGCAATCCAAAACGCTTCTGGAAGTAAACGGATTCCATTACATGAGAGGACCAAAACCTTATTTTGCTGCAGGAACAATCACTTTTCTGATGCCAAATCTGCATGATCAGTGTGGTTGTCATGACAATAGAATGAATACTGAGCATAAAAAAAAGTGTTGAATAGCTGTCTGATCCACCTTGCAAGCAGCATGAGATTTAAGCTTGTTCTGTAATAATAAACCATGCTATAGAAAGGTCTTCAAAAGCAGACAAACACATAATAGTTGCCATGTTAATGACCTGAGAATGTTACGCTGTATGCTGATTCTGATCTGTGTGTTATTTTCCTTTCTGTTACCGGCCACAACTGCTAACAGCAGTAACCATACGCAGTGTAGCTTAACACCAATTTAGCAGATTTTAAGCTTAGCTATTTTACTTCTTCATTGCAGGATATGATTACTGTGTTTGGGGGGTTTGTAAGATCATACAGGATTAGGGACTTATGGACTTAGGACCGGATCCACATTTGGTAACATCAGCCATCTGACATGTGGAATTCAGCCGCTAGACTGACAATGCGCATGCCAGATGTTCCCTGACGGTTCTCCTTACGTGTGAAGATCTGTCTGATAGGGCGGTGCATTCCCTTCGCAATGGTGAATCAGGGGTTGGACGGATCCATGTGACTTAAGGCTGCCTAATGGCAGTGTAAGTCACTAAATCTCTGTTAACTCACCTCTTCCATGCGGACTGACAGAACCCCACACATAAGGCAAACGTTCAGGGTTTGGATTCGGTCCTTTATTTCAATGCAATCCAAGAGGTCTGATTTATGAAAAAGAACTTAGCAACTATGGACTGGATCCAGACTCTGCCCGTCTGACCGAGAGAGGGGAGTGAACTCCACTTGTTACCCCCCTCTTTCGTGCGGGCCTAAAACTAAGGTCCATACAATGCTAGGTATGCTAGTGTTACTAAGGTAACACTAGCGTAACATCTGGAGGGCGCATGCGTCAAATTAGGCCACTTACGTACCCTGAGATACATAACTCTGGATCCATTCCTATGCCTTGCAATCACTTAAAGCAGGGGTTCTCCAACTGGTCTTCAGGGACCACTAACAGTTCATGTTTTCCAGGTCTCCTTGTTGGTGCACAGGTGTGTGTTCATTACTGACTGACCATAGGCATATCTATAATGGGTGCAGGGTGTGCAGTGCATGCAAAGTTCCGGGCATGCATCCTGCACCCTGGGTTGGCAGGGGAAGGGTGCCATTCAGCATCTATTTCTTTCCTCTAAGATCTTCCAGAGGGAAGAAATAGATGCCAAATGAGTCCCCCTTCCCCTGCTGTGGGACTGTCCCGATTCGAGGGCTGAAAAGGGGGGCGGGGCCTAACAGCTCACAGACAGTCCTGTCTCAGGTAAGGGGGGGGCATGTGCAAATCCTGCACAATGGCCTCCTCACTTTCCCTATGACTGACATATGTGAAAAGGTGGTATTCATTATATCCATACCTCACAACTGTCCCGATTTCTCTTTTTTTCTTTTTTAAAGCCCTGCCGCGTTATACTCTGCAGAGCACAGGACACGTAATACAGGGCTCCAACGGGAGCCCTACAGGAGTTTTGGTCCTACAGGGCTCCCATTGGAGCCCTGTATTACGAGTCCTGTGCTCTGTCAGGTGGCCGCACTGTGCAGGAAGGAAGACTTCAAAGGTAAGTAAATAATTTAATAGGATCTGGCACTGGCAATTGAGGGCAGACATGAAATGGAGGCTGACACTGGCAATTCATTTGGGGACAGACGTGGAGGCAGGTACTGGCATATGGGGGCAGTTTATGTCTGGCACTGGTAATAGGGGGCAGATGGAGGCTGGCAGTGGCATATGTGAGCAGATGGAGACTGGCATTAAGGAGGCAGATGAGGCTGGCATTAAGGGGGCAGATGGAGGCTGGCATTTAGGGGGCAGATGGAGGCTGGGAATAAGGGGGCAGATGGAGGCTGGCAATAAGGGGCAGATGGAAGCTGGCAATAAGTGGCAGGTGGAGGCTGGCATTAAGGGGGCAAGTGGAGGCTGGCAAATAGGCAACAAATGGAGGCTGGCATTAAGGTGGCAGGTGGAAGCTGGCATTATGGGGGCTGGTGGAGGCTGGCATTAAGGGGACAGATGGAGGCTGGCATTAAGGGGGCAGATGATAATAATGGAGCGGACATTTAATAAATATGGAGGCTGGACAAATAAATAGGGGAAAGACATATGGATACTGAACATAATAATAAGGAGCAGTCATGGATGCTGGACAAATAATAAAGGGGCAGATATGGAGGCTGGACATAAAAACAGGGGCCGACATATGGAGGCTGGACAAATAATAAGGGGCAGACATATGGATGGCTAAATTATTAAAAGAGGCATGCACTAGACCCACTATCTGGGCATGCCAGACACCCCCACTTTCACCACTCACGCCCACTGGGCGGTACAAGACACACCCCTTCTACCAGGCTGCAAAAATGTGTCCCTCTTTACAATTCTCAAATGTTGGGAGGTATGATTATATCACTTGTTATTATGAGGAGGCCTGTAAAACATGATGTTAGGGTTCCCTGAGGACTGCAATAACTGAAGACATTTACACCTTCTTTATCCAAGTGTATTCCAAAGCATATGTCCATACCAAAAAAAACAGTCTGATTCTAGTGTCGTAAGTGTCCTCTAAAAAATCACCCTAATCACGCTTTTAAGCCAACCTAAAAACTAGCTTTACATATAAAACTTGTGTTATCTTCAGTTATGTATCAGTCTATTTATGAGATTGGTGGAACATATTCTATGTATTCTATGTATCATATTTTTGTATTGGATAGTCTTTCAGTGAGTGAGATTAGTAAAGCAAATTAACTACAGCTAACTGCAATGTGAATCTGATGTTTGAGTTGTGAATCAGAGACTTTTTGCAATATATTATAAGACCACTAGATGGCAGGTAAAGCTTCTATATTAAATAAAATAAAATTTTTACTTTAAAATATTGTAGCTTCTTGACTTTTTGGATCAAGAAGAAACCCGGAAACACAAAT
>WWET01001604.1:70586-82360 GCA_011038615.1 Limnodynastes dumerilii
TTGATAAAGAAAAAACCCGGACACACAAATATATATATATATATATATATATATATATATATATATATAACTATTCCACCTCCCCTTTCACAGAGAGAACAAAGTAGTGTGCCCTCATGTAATGCAGGGAATTTCCAAGAACTTGCCCCTTCTCCACCTCTTGATCTGTCATAAATAATGAATACTACAAAATAAAATATTGTTTCTGTATGTCAGTGTAAAAGCAGTCTCAGTAAACAGACCCACTCTGTACTCAGCAATGCGTAAACATGTCATCTGATTAGATAGCTGCAGACGCTGCCATCACGGCTTGCTAGTCCATCTGCTTATGTATTTTTCTATATCTTTAGTGGTTAAATAATATATGTTACTTACTATTTTCTTCTTTATGTACTGACCTATGTTTATACAATTATGCAATTATAAAAGCTATTCGTGCTACATATGTTCTAATTAAAATTCACTCTATCATTTTAACTAAGACACTTTTCAGAGCTTATATAACTCAAACTGTTAATGAGAAAATTCTTATTTTAGCAATGTCACCAGGATCAAATAGTGAAAGAGTTATGGGAGACTAAATTCAGCATTCTACAGTACATCAGTCTATAGAGTATTCATATAAAATACTGAAAACGAGTTGAAACTATAATTAAACAACAGGGATGCTGGTGGTTCTACCAGCTTGGTAACTAAACATTTTAGCAAGCACCTTGTATGGAGTTTATTGGTTTAAAAATATTTTATTATATCTGCCAACATCTGAAAATCATTTCCAGGAACATGTTACTGCTGGTTAATTGTCACGTGTGTTGCAAATAGGAGTGAGAATGTGGAATCAAAATGATGTCCCATATACATGAACTATACAAACTACTATTATATTTTAAGCATTACCCTTCACAAGCATCAAAATCAACTTATTCACCATAAAGAAAGAGAACTGACACAGAGACCGCAGCATCAAGAGGTTAATTTGGAGCCGAACTGAAATGTAAGATATATACCCATATGTCTATATCCAGATTGTATTGATGTCCTCTAATGCCACAAGATGGGCAGGCAAGTGTGGGCTGAGTATAGTTATATCATCTTCACATGAGTACTGTATAATTGACGAGGGACACTTCCTTTTCAGGAAGTGTTTCTCTTGCAGTTGCTGGAAGACTGATTATGATTGGATTGTTGCACAATGATATAATTAGCAGCTCATCTATAACATTTCAAGTTGGAAACAACTAATTTTATATTGCATAATCTGTGTTTCAGTTGTTTTTATTTCAGCAGAAAACACTTATACACATTTTTATGTCTGACGAATATGGGGTGCAAATTGCACTGGTTTAGATCGGCATGCATGCATACTAGGACAATTTCAATCAACATAAACATGTTTTGTCTTTTTTGTGCATGTCTTTTCCTAAGTCCATTTGAGGCACACTTGTGTTTAACGCTGGAGGAATCTTTAGGGAAGCTGCATTGTGCAATTTGTTATTACAAAGAATACAAAATGTTCCAGAGAGAGATTTCAATAGCAGGATTTGTCGTCAAAGGACAGCAGGGACATTTGGTAAAAAAAAAATTCAATTTAACTTAAAATGTACAATCTCACCTCCATTCCTTGCTCTCCTTTTTCCCCTTTTACACCCTCAGCACACTGAAAAAAAAAAAGGAAAAATGGTTAAAGATCTGCAAATAAGGAAATACAACAATGAAACAACTTCTATAAGGGAACGGAACATGCCATAAAAGGAACTCACCTGCAGAGGTCCCTCTGATGAGGTGCGAATGCAGTCTGCTCCCTAAAGTGAACAAGAGAAAGAATGTGATATGATTGGATGGGCAAAGCTGTATTCTATGTTTCCTAATATAAGCTGAAAATTTGTGCAGTAGGGTACGTGCACACAGTGCTGACAACCATGTTGTGGCCAAACGCTGGCCCTGATTCAGAGATTGAAAATAAGAAAAGAAAGTTACTCCTGGACAAAAACATTTTGATTTTAGGGGGAGTCAAATTAATTTGAATGTATGTATGCAGAGAGAATACTTTGCTTTTGCTTGTTGCACACAGATACTGACCAGCTTTACTTCTACCCTGTTACTTAGACATGGTTGGGAAACATTACTATGATACTGTTTGCAACAGATGAAATATGACTCCCCTGAAATCAACATGGTTTTGCCCAGGAGTAACTTTCCTCTCTTATTTTCAATCTCTGAATCAGGGCCACTATATGGCTCTTGCAATACATTATTAAGAGACCACATTATAGCAGGTAATATTTTAGAGCAAATTGACCAGTAGCCACCTTCATGTAGATGTTGTATTGCTGTCATATTATAGCAGACAAGGTGTGAATCATACTTAACAAACAGCATTTTAAGAGAAATATGTAAAATGTTATATGATCAAATGGGTGGTCTTACAGTAATATTAGACTGGGCTTAAAAGATTTTTGTTTTATGAGGAATTCTTTAAGGACCCACAAAATATTACAGCTCAGTTTCTAAGTAAATAATGAAATAAAAAATAATTGGTATTAAAACCTAGCACTGTATTTATTTACTTGAAGGTCAGATAAGTGCAGGGTGTATAATTCAATGAACGGAAAGCCCATATTGTAAATTAGTATCCAAATGTCATGTAATATGTGCAAAGTAAAAGAATTACGACATGCTTAAACACTACTTACTCTGTCTCCTTTCTGTCCTTTTGATCCATAAGATCCAGATTGTCCTCTTTCCCCTTTAAGACCCTGTGGGATGGTGACATCATTTTACACACTCAGATTGCCAACATTCATTATGGAGCATATCGACAGCCAAAAGTATATGTACAAATTGCAATTACATGAAAGATAGAATAAAGACTTGTCCACAGATGCAAGTTTACCTTGTAGCCCATCCAGCCTTCCCTACCAGTGGCTTCTTTCCACCCTGCAGATGTCCACTGGTATGAAAAATCTATGTGACATTATGATGAGACTATAGTATATCTTGCAGTAAACTGTGCACCAATTTGATATATTTTGTAGCGTTTTTTCTTTATCAGAATACGCCATCATTCGCCTATTTATACATGGGAAATGGTACCTTATTCCTCATTATATATTTATTGATTTTTATATTTTAAACATATTGTTTAATGACCTATTATGCAATTTTTGGAGTGCTATTTTCAGCTATACAAACTACCTACAGTATGAGTGCTCCATTCCAGGTGCTGATGAAGGTTGGATAGGTCCTACAGCGGTTCCTCACTGACATTCGCAGTTGTTAAGTGTCCGATGAAAAGAGTAAACCCAGTTAAAAACACTAACAAAGAAAGCCACATTCTGAATGTGTTACTTTACACAGTCTTACTGCCAAAGTGCTAACAAATATCCCAATATGACAAGCTGTGCTGGCCACATTATTTAAGAGAGTTCCCTGACCCCTAAATGATCTGTGTGGGTTGGCATTGTGTTGAATAGCATCAGGGCTTACCCCTTTTTGCTATGATGAATAGTTAAAAATACTGTTGTGGAAATTAGGACCGAGGGGAACAGGCTGGACGTGAGGGGCATTAAACCCCGTTGTTGGGGATTGGTCCCTGATCATGGTGTGAAGGGTGGGCAACCAATGAGATCCCAGGGATAGCCAGAGTGCTAAACTCAAGGGATGGGCAATACTGCACTTAACCCTCCTTGTCTGTCCCCTGGATCCCCTTGGCTGTGGTGTTCATCCTGGGGCTCCTTGCAGTGGAGACAGTTTTTTACCCACCCTCCTGCCCCATTAGTGGTACGTTAAATAATTTTTGTGTTTTCTTTTAATGTTAGCTCGTGGTTGTATACATGTGGTGAAGCAGCTGCTTATTGTGATTTTTGCATTTTCAAGGGGCCTAGAATGCAAAACCTTTAATGTTAAGGTAAATAGATTAAGCATTTTTGGAGGTTAAAGTGGTGTAAAACGTCACATGACTGGCGTGAACATTTGGTAAATTGGTAATTTTGTTTGTGTTAACGCAATTGGCGTTGTTGGAATTTACACTTTCTGATTCACACGCAATTGGCTTCGCCCCTGCAGATGAGCCATATGGCTTTTGTTTTTAGTTATTTAGCTGATTGTTAGATAGCGATAGACAGGGGTATAGGTGTAAATTGACTTGTCATGACGTCGCACTGCCTTTACTTCGCCACCTTTAGAATTAAATACCAAAATTGTTAGTTCAGTAAAGCTGCCAATAATTTTTCATGCACTTCTGGTGTCATGTACTTTATTTCTAGTTAATTAAATATGTGCATTGTTGTTCAATAAGGGGGCAAGACATCAACTCTTTGAACACGGTTCTGCTTCAAAATGTGTAAAAGAGAGAAAAATATCAATAAAATAATCACCAAAAGCCATCAATTACCTTTTTTAGTACTATTAGAATAAAAATAACAAAAGAAGTGAATGATGACACTGGAACGAGTTAATTTAATGGCCATTGAGGCGTCAAGACACAAATGCATTCATATTAAATTTTCACCAGAAACCAGTCTTCCATCTCTTTTTTTCTATGGACTTAGAAGATTAATAATACTTTAATGAACAACATGATACTGTAATAAAAATTCTCTTAAACACGTGCAAGCATAATGTGTTCCAATCCCATACAGTTAAAATGATTTTATTACTGTTAAAAATGTTAGTAAAAGCATGTTTTTGTCACGCGTGCAGTATTGTGGCTTTAAGCTTTCAGATATAGTCTGCAAGAGTTTAGCTTCACCATAAAGAAGCATTTATTGCTTTTTCCTGAGCTTTGTAAAAGCTTTAGATTTGTTTGCTTTATGAAAACATAGAATAGAATGGCGGGAAAGCATGCAAACAGCATGCAGACTGGTCAGACATGAACCCATCATAAGTACTGTACCACAATATTTTATGTGTGTTCAAGAGGGTGAATATTGTTTCCAAACTCTAATGGTTAGATTTACTAAACTGTGGAAGAGGAAAAGTGGAGATGTTGCCACAGCAACCAATCAGATTCAAGCTGACATTCTATAGTATGTAATAGAAAAGTGAGAGCTTGAATCTGATTGGTTGCTATGGGCAACATCCCTAGTTTAGTAAATCTAGCCCAAATACTGAGCCATTGATTAATACTATTTACTGTTTCAGCCAATTAAAAAAGGTAAAAAAGTGAAGCAAAAAAGAAAAGCCCCAACCGCAATTAAACTTTATTTTCATACTGATTCAAGAAAGGAGCATAGGTGCAGAAATGTTTGTGCTTGCATATATTCCTATACATACTCTTTTAAGGATAATCTATAAGGTATGCTTTAATGCTCTTTTTCTTCATGCCTCTAAACTCAGAATTGTAGTCTTTATTTAGTAAGATTTTCATTTTAATCTGAATTTATTTTTTTATATTTTTAATTGGCAAAGTAGGAGCTGCTGGAAGGCCTTGGATAACAGGGCATTCTGGCACTTTTAGTTCACCAAGTGCAGCATTAACTGACAGCTGAAATGTACAATTTTCAGTGGCTTGAACACTGATAAAGAACACAGCTAGCTGCAAGAATTAGTGTGAATTGCAGGACGTATTAATCACTTAACCTTTAAACCCATCATCCTGGTGCTAGAGGGCCTTGGATATCTGGACATGCTGTCACTTGTGTTTCGCCAAGGACCAGAATACCTTGGCAGTCATTAAAGGTATTTGGAAATTCTGTCTTCTGTAAACTGCTTTAAAGCTCATAGCTATTTATTACCTTTATAGATGAAGAGGAATTTTGGGCCCTTTATAGCAACATCTTTGACCCCCGTCTTGGCTTGTGTTCTGAGGGGCGTATTGAGGGAGGTAAGGGTTGGAGGGACGTAGTCAATGCACAGTAAGGACCCTCCTAAGCAAACGTACCAAATCCAAATCTGTGTGCAGCCGGAATTATGCACCGTTTACGTCAAAACATTTGCAGCAGACCCAGGTCATGTCTAGACCACAACCATTTTCTTATCCTTGTGTTAGGATGTGATACTTTGATTGCATAACAAAGGGTCAGAAATAGCTGCCAAAGTATTGTGCTTGTGTTAAATCCTTTCTACATTCAGTAATACAAAAATTATGATTTTTTTTGTGTGTTTATATTAAAAATGAAAAACTTTGAGCCTGCTCCTGCATTAATAACGAATACACGAATAATACACAATGTACGTAAATCAGCTCTATATAAGTATTCTGCAGTATCCATAGTACCTGTACTTCTGTAATGGTACACAGCTGCGTTCTGTTGCAAGGGAGGCAGGGCCACTCACAATGTGTACGAGATATGCATTTAAATCGTACAGTAAGGGCCCTTACGTGCAATCCTCTATCCCACAGGCAAAGAGTTGTGCGCAGAAAATGGAAGGTTGCCCCTAGGTAACAGATTCACTATCCACACACAGGAGAGCAGGGGGAGTGCAGTGCTGTGCTGCTTGCGGTAATGTGACTCATGAATTCTGTATGTAGCCTCCATTGCAAAGGCTACATAAGGAATTTCTTTTTAAATATGGATCAGACGCATTGTTTGCAATTATATTCTAACATTTACATTCCGACATAGGTGCTCACAATAACTATAACCTCCATTTACAGTCACACTGTACTACTCAAGTGCAACGTATCAGGGCAGGTAGGTGCATTGAGCTTAGTTGCTATGTGTCTGTACGTCATGTTCCGGAATCGCTAGCAATCTAGAGGCACTTTTGGATCGCATGCAGCCTACCACACTTTTTGAAATGCATCTACAGCACGCGACTTGATTTCCATGCTCTAGACATCTGCACGGGGTGCTGGAGACCCCAGAAATGATGCTGTAGATGTCAGACAGAAAGGTTAGTAGAGAAAGGTTACTAAAGTCAAATACAATGGAGGAGAAGATATAGAAATAGGACCAATTTAGCATTTTTAAAATACTGCTTATTTTGTTAAATGATAAGCAAAATGCTGTTTTCTAATGATAGTTGTACTTTTTTTTTTTAATACTATTTGGATTAGTTGTTAATCAGCCAGAACTCGGGGCAAGAGATCAGTGCCATTAAATCACAGATCTCTAGCTACAGACCGCATTTCTGTCTGACCCTCATCTGACATCCAGCTGTTAAGCAGTGACTGCAGCCAACGCAGCACAAGCCATAATACTGAGTTTAATTTGCTTTATCATTTTGATTATTGTACTGGACCCAGAATGGATTATCTACAGAAGGAGAGAAGGAAGTGAAGGGCTAAAAAACCCATTAGCTTGTGAGTGGTGTGTTAAAATACACAAATGCACAAAATATTTTTTTTAAGCATTTCATAAAATCTGAAATTCATTATACATTAATTGCTCTTAGTAAAGACTCTATAATGCCTCTAGAACAATTTTGAAAAAATAAAAGAACACAATTCCAAATATCATGCAATCAATGAACCAGATTCCTGTGAAAAAAAATCAGATAGGTCTGTGTTGAGTCACACTTTCCATGCATCATTCATCATGCATTCAGTTTATAACCATTTCCGCTTACACAGATAGATTTTTGATATTCCTAGTGCAAAAGTCTGGATGGTCAGGTAGAGAGATGGAACACCTACACTGTAATTTGAGAACACCTAGTCCTGGGGCCAGATTTACTCAGCGTGGGTTTGGAAAAGTGGAGATGTTGTCCATAGCAACCAATCAGATTGTAGTTGACATTCTCTAGTATGTAATAGGAAAGTACGAGCTAGAATCTGATTGGTTGATATGGGCAACATCTCCTGGCCCCTGATCTCATCCTATGGTTCTGCGTCCCATGTGACATGGGGAGAATAGTGAGGAATACTATATGTAACAATAAAAGTTAATTAATACCATGATGCTAAACTAAAATACAATTAACAATGAATGATGAAAGCTATCAGCCATAAAGCCCTTCCTCTTGGTTTTAACAATCATAATTCCATTTATGTTTAACTGAGCAATTCATAGGAGAAATACAGAAGTAACCTCTTCAGGTCAGATCCACAACTATTAATAACAGGCAACTTATGTATGTTAGGTGTGTAAGTGGCCTGTCAGCATGTAATGCGCATACGCAGCCTAGGTATGCTAATCGTACATAAAGGGCTTGGCTGAGCCCAGGGTTCAGGGAACTTAATCCCTTCCGCACATAGGAGTGCAGGGGGAGTGCCCAATTCTCCTACGTGTCAAATGTAGGATGGCAAATTCCGTATGTTAGCTTCCAATGTAGTGGCTAACGTACGGATCTGCACGCAGTTTAATATCCGGTTCCTTTGTCTGAAATTTTGCTAAGTTGCCAGCAATATTTTTATTTAAATAAGGATTTAAAAGGGATTACAGCATACAATATTTATACCATCACCTTTTACTAAAGATATTTTATATAGCTTTTCATTTTTGAACTGTTTTACTTTGAATGCTACATGTTGCTACATTTTACATTCATGAATGGTGAGTGATGATTTGCAGAGGAGTACAAGGACAGGTATTCAGAGAAATCTGTTTACAGACATTGGGTTAGATCCTGACCAACGCACGTCTTACGGACATGCGAGGTCATTAAGTATGATAGCATAGCGGGAAGTGCGCGCCCCCTGCACTCCCCGCTCAAGGTAATAAAATCTGGACACTTACATGTTCAGATTCCTACCTTAAAATTTTCAACTTGGTCGTAACCTTGTCGTAATGGGGCTCTCCCCACCCGTCCCCTCATTTAAATGCCTATCTCTACCTATAAGGATAACACAGAATGATGTTTAAAACAGGATAAAAAGGCATAACATTCCAAAGGTCACATGGTTGTGCCTATTGCCCAGCACAGGTATATCACAGGTGATCAGTGGCGTATCTACCATGGGTGCAGAGTGTGCAGTGCACACGGGCCCCTGCAGACAAGGGGGCTGCCCGTGGCACTCACCTTGCACCCTCCCAATGGAGGCTCCCAGTCCCACCTATATCTATACAGACGGTGATGGTCTCCACCAGCCTACCGTTCCCAACGGTGCACTGCATGCGGGCATCACGTGGGGATGTCAGGCGTGCGTGCACTGCGCAGCCTCACGCTCCTCTTCTGTTTGCAGAGCGCGAGGCTGCGCAGTGTACGCACGTCTGACATCCCCACTTGAAGCCTGTGCGCAGTGCATTGGGAATGGTAGGCTGGTGGGGACCGCCACCGTGTGTATAGATATAGATGGGGTTGGGAGGGAGAAGAGGGGGGGCCCATCTGGGGAAGGGGGGCCGTCTGGAGGGTCTGCCCATGGGCCCCTTCATTTCTAAAAACGCCCCTGCAGGTGATATAGTGGTACTGCATTTTCTAACTTAAAGTTCAGTGGTGGGGTTTGCCTCGCTGATCAGGCAAATTGGGCAGCGATAAGCAGACCCGCATGGACACAGACCCGTGCAGTTAAGGTAAGGGTGGGTTATGGATACCGGAAGTGTCCATAACTATGCACTACAGAGGGGAGTGACAGGGAAGTTCACGCCACTCTTCTGTGAGTAGTTCCAGACCCCGTGCATACATGGAGGTCTGGATACAGCTCTGTGAATAAAGCTGCAATATGACTTTTATTCATTCTTATAAACATTTCTTGTTCATTGTGGATTCCTAAAGACTGGTTAATCTCTTTAACGCTAATAGTCCAAAACATGCCAGTGAATAGACCTCTTGCCACTCTTTGAAAGAGTTTGCCTTGCTTTACATCAATTTCAGTATCTCCTGCAACACTCACAAGTGTTAATGTTCAGTACTTACACTTTGCTGCAAAGAGGTATTGAGAATACACTTTGAATGCTCTGCTAAAAGCAAGGACAAAGTACAAGGTTTTATCTTTGCTTTTACAGGCATAGTTTTTCAATGCTTCTGTACAGGCCCTAAGGGAAAATAAATAGCTGTTTCTAGGTTATAAAAATGCTTTGGAAAAATAATAGTCACAGAACCAAGCAAGAAAGATAAAGCAACACTGTTGCAATGCAGTTATAGAAAGACATGGACAATTTAATAACCAAAACTGTCTAATTGTAAAAAACCATTAAAACAAAAGAAAGTCATTAGAAATAAAAAAGATGTTGTAGGGGGACCGTGCTCCGGAGACATATATACAGTTGTACCCTTAAAAGGAGCTTCATTAGACCCAAGTGTAGGAACAACAAATGCAGAATGGGAGGAACAGAATTAAGTGGGGTAAACCATTTATATTTAAAATACCACCGTTTTTATTTTCAGAGTGAGGCAAAAATACTGCTTTAAGGCTGGGTACATACTGGGGCTTTTTTGAAAGATAATTTTTACAATCACACAATAAAAAGACTGTTTCACCAGATATCTTACCAGTGTGTATTGTCCAAAGATGCTCCAAAATCTTTTGAAACGGTCTGTGATCTTCTGATTTGAAGAAATTTGATGGAAAGATATATTTTGCTTTTTAAAAGTTTGTGCTCTGTCTATTGGGAGATCTTTGGACAGTACACGCTGGTAAGACTTCCGGTGAAACAGTCTATTGATTGTGTGTATCCTGCTTTATTTGTAGCTATCATAATAGGTCTACCATTTCATACAGAAAATAACCTGCAGACGGATCATGATTTAATGACATTAGGAGACTTATGCAAGCCACTTGTTTAAGTCTCCTTTAACATCACCAGATGTAATGAAAATTATATTTTTGATATACAGGCAGCCGAAAGTTAATTTTTGATTGGCAGTATTTTGAAAATATCCCTAATTAGAAGGACATGGTTTTGCCCAGGAGTGACTTTAAATTCTTATTTTAAGAAGATTCTTAAATGTGAATCAGGTCCTTGTTTTCCGAAACCCAGCGCACCAGACGGACCGACAGAACACCCACCGCAGACTTGCCGCACCAGACTAGAGGTGAGTGTACAAGGGGAGTTTTAGGGTTAGGCTGCAGGGAAGGGAGTCCTTTCAGGAAAAGGGCCATTCTGACCGCCGACCCACACCCATGTTACCGATCATCTAGTAGCCTCCAGAAGAAAAAGATGGACTGAAGGAACTCTGCAAGCAAGACTGAAGATTTCTGAACACTGAGTATTTAGATTTATTATACATTTTTAGACAGCACTACACTAATAATAATGGACCTGAATCACACTTAAGAATGTGATAGGTTCCTAAATATACACAACTAATAGCAAGGGCTCCCTTAACTGTAGGTTCGCATTTGAATTCGTGGGGAGACTACTTAGGAACTTAACTGCATAACCGCGCATTCATTTGTTCATTTAACTGCCTCTCTCCACCCAAATCTTCATATCTGCCATATCATTATGCATAGAACGCCCTTTTTTGCGTATGTTACTACAAACCTATAGATTTTAAGTTCGTAGGGCCTGATTCACACTTAAGAAAGCGATAGGTTCCTAAATATACACACAGCAACTCCCTCAGCACGCCCTCGGTTTTTAGGTTCTTATGTGACTTACGAGTGCCATAGGGCTCCCTTAACTGTAGGTTCGCATTTGAATGCGTAGGGCATCTACTTAAGAACTTAACTGCATAAGCGCGCATTAATTTAGTTATTTAAATGCCTCTCTCCACCCAAATCTGCGTATTTGCCTAGTTACTTATTCACAGAACGCTCCTTTTTGCGTGTTACTACGAACCTAGAGACTTTAGGTGTGTAATGTATAAGGACGTAATTTGCATGCGTACAGGGCCGGTGCTAGGTCCCTGGGCACCCTAGGCGAAGTTTGGCCTGTCCCCACCCCTTTATATGAGCCCTATCATATGCCCCTTCAGGCCTCTATGCCCCCTTCATATTCCCCTTCAGG
>WWET01001604.1:97958-129947 GCA_011038615.1 Limnodynastes dumerilii
GGCTGAAGTTAGGGTAGCCTTCAGCCGGCGTAAGGAAGGGGCCATACGCCCGCAAAGGGGGGAGTGTCTGGGACAGTGGACACCGATACGCTGTGCTTTAGTAAGCACAGCGCATCAGCATAGGTCTGGATCAGGCCCAGAGATTCTAAGTGAGCTGTTTGATTGCTGTATTAGAAACCATTTAAACTAGGAGAGGGGGCAGTGATACAAATAATAAAAATAGCTGCTCCCCAAACCAAGAATTGTTGTGTGGCCAGTCAATAATGACAGATAGTAAAGCCTCAGCAACTAATAGAAAAGAAACCATAAAAAGCAATATAAACATATCTAGCTATAATAATAAACTGAAGAATACGAGATTTATAATGCAACCTCTCAGAGCAATGCGTGCAAATGCTAGGAGCTTAGGAAATAAGATCCCTGAACTAATTGCAATAATGTCAAGTGATAATCTGGATATTGTGGGAATCACAGATTCATGGTGTAATGAAAATCATGACTGGGACCTAGCTATACCGGGTTATAAATTATTTAGGAAGGATAGAGTAGGAAAAATTGGAGGAGGCATATTAATGTATGTTAAGGAAGGGTTAAATTCAACTTTAATAGGGAGCATTGGAAAAAAAACTGAGATGCTTTGGGTAACCATTGAACCCCAGGGGGTTATTCTTCGTACTTGAGTAATATATAGGCCACCAGGGCAAGAGGAGGAAATAGACAATGGGCCGGATTCAGAACTACGTCCGTCTTCCATAGACGTATGTAGTTCAATAAACAGTAGCTACTGCGCATGCGTAATAGCTATTGTACGTAATCTGTGTATCGAGCTCACTCGCAAAGAGGTCATCTTAGATTTGGCACTTACAAATGGTGGGCCAGAAACAGACTCCCGCATGCTTTCCATGCATGCGGGAGTCTGTAATAACACGAGACAGAGGGGGGTGCACACCCCCTGTCACTACCCTCTGTTGTGTGGGCTAATTATGTGATGCTTAATTAGCTTAAAAAACCATTACGTAATAAGTTAATACACCTTTGTTTGAACAGCTTAAGGTGTTAGAAAACGGGTGTGGGTCGCTGTGAATGGCCCGTTTTCAAAAGCTCCGTTCTCTCCATGCCAGTTCCTAAACATCAAGTCTGTGTTAATCAGGCCAAAGGGAGGCTATTATACACCCGTACAATGCCTTGGGGTGACTAGATTTGCATAATCACAGTGCCACAAGGTAGTATGGAAAGTATGTATGATTATGTGACAGGCAGCTGCACAGCAGCCTCAGAAAGAGTCACCTCTACAGCCGAAGCCCATCTGCAGAATTTGCCACAGCCAGTCCTGTTTCCCAGGCATCTTGGGAGAGTAAGAACTTTAGGCTCACAGCATATCTATAGACTTCCTATGCATGTATAGTGACCTGGATTCACCCATTGCACAGAAATCAGAGAAAATGCTATGTGGATATTACATTCAAACGAGCTACAAGAAATTGGAAAACAAAGCATGTCACATTAGCACGCCTGGGTGCTTGAATAATTTCCTTATTTATCTCACACATTTCTTTTTTTACTGGCTATACAATTTATACAATGAAACTTTTAAAAAAATAAAATGGGATTTTAATGGATCAATATAGCCTGATGTATTAGTTGTAATTTACTAAAATAACTTCGGGCCTGATCCAGATCTGAACATTTGCCTAATGGCATAGCGTAGCTCTGTGTTCTTTTCCACAGTGTGGACCTGATTCAAACTTAAGAATCTTCACTTAAAGTCACTCCTGGGCAAAACCATGTTGATTGCAGGGGGAATTTATTTAATTGTATTCTGTGCATGCGGGGATATATCTTTGAATTGCTTACTGCACACAGATACTGACCAGCTTTACTATTACACTGTTATTTAGACTTGGGCTGGGAAATATCACCTCTCAACACTAGTACTGTTTGTAACAGATGAAATATGACTCCCCTGAAATCAACATGGTTTAGCCCAGGTGTGACTTTAAGTTCTTATTTTAAGAAGATTCTTAAGTGTGAATCAGGTCCTGTATGTCCAGAAAATATGTGTATGCAGGTGTGGTATGTACCCGTATACACATAAATGCATCCTAACCCTAAAACTAACATTAAAATAAACATATAGTACAATAATCACCCATCCGTGTTGTTCCAAATCCGGAAGTGTCCAGTCCTTGTCGAGTTTCAAAGTATGGAGCAGTCACCTGAAGATTTGTCGTTCCAGTTTCACTTTAGATCTAGAAGTGTGAGCTCCCATGCGTTGGACAGGTGATATATGAATGTGACTGTATCCTGTCACTGACCCCTTGCATTCAAAGGGGTTTCTTTAATGAGGAAAGGGGTCCAGGGATATACACCTTTCAGCAACACCATGCTTTTGTGAGCTGCCTGTGTTGTGCATGGCTGCACTGTGTCTGTAACTTTCCTAGGTATCCAGAGCAGCAGTGGATTGTGTGTCTGGATACCTTCTCCTATTTTTACGCAGTGTACCTTTTTGGCATTTGACTCTGGATAAGCCGCTTAGTATCAATTTATTGTATACTATTTGTACTAATAATCTAAGGCTGGATCCTAATCCAATCTGTATGCAATGGATCCTAAGAAATGGATATATTATACACCTTTCAGACTGAAAACCCAGGTTAAATCTGGGTCAATCAACACGGCTTTTAGCCATGTTGAATCTGTCAGACCGCGGCTACAACCCGGGAATAACCCGGGTTGTTTACTTCCACACTGGAGCCGTGTCAGACAGGCAGACAGTGCTCCCCATCCCCCATATTACATATTTTTTATGGAACCTGGGTTGAATAATCCAGGTTCCCCCGTTCACACCGCAAGACGGGTTAGGCTGACACGGTAATCAACAGACCCGGGTTGACCCTTTCACACTGACACCTGACCTGAGTTATTCCCGGGTCGATAGCTTGGTCTGAAATGGGTATAAGAAAGGATCCATAGTCAAAGGGCTGCACTATCCAAGCATTTGTTCTAGCCACTCCCCTTGAATCAGTGGAAGCTAGGGTCTAAAAACCATTTTCTGACTCTTGTGAACATAAAATCACGGCCATTCGAAAATCTGGATTGTAAATGTAAATGTTATGTGTTTATATTATGGGTGTGGGTCAGCGGAGAGAATGGCTTTGGTATCGATTGCTCTTGTCCCACCCAGGACAAGCAAACGAAGATCCCGAGGATAAATCTTTAGCGGCAAGAGGTGATTATTTATACTACCGCAACCCTTATCCTAACTCTCCCCTTTTATTACCCTAACCCTGCCTTCCCTGCTGCTTGACCGTAAGACTACCCTCCCCGCAGCCATGCCCTAAGGGCCAGATTTCCTAAGCTGTGGGTTTGCAAAAGTGGAGATGTTGCCCATTGCAACCAATCAGATTCTAGCTGACATTCTCTAGTATGTGATAGGAAATTGAGCGCTAGAATCTGATTAGTTGCTATGGGCAACATCTCCACTCTTCCAAACACACAGCTTAGTATATATGACCCTAAGACTCCCCTCCCGGCAGCCTGACCCTAAGACTCCCCTACCCACAGCCTAACTCCAAAACTCCCCATACACTCCTAACCCTAAAGATAATTTGACATACTTACCCATTCATTAATAAAATATGTGTGTGCTATATTCGAAATACAGACGGTCAAAAATGAGCTTTCAGCTGTCTGTATTTTGAATATAGCATTTTTGTTACAGAGAATGCTTCCCTTTTATATATATAAACTCCTTCCTGTTTATAGCATTCTTTTACTATAGGAACCAGTCCCTGCAGGTGAATACCCTGAAGCACTATAAAGGTAGCATGCAATACTAATTCATGGAAAACGTTTACACTACAAGGTAGTAGGTTCTCATTGTGCATACTTTGGTGTGTTTTGTGAAGTAAGCATTGCACATCAATGATGTAAATATGATCTGGTCTAATGTAGGAAAGCCCTATACTGCACTTTAAACACAATGGGCCAGATCCAGACCTAAGTGCTTGTTACGTTACATTGCGTAACGTATTTACGCTAGCATAGTTTCAATGTACTCCCCCAGGCACTCCCCTCGTTCATACGTACTTTGGCCATTTACGCTTCCCAAACCCTACCTTAACTTTTCAAAGCGAAAGTACTGACGTATGTAATGGATTCACATACGTAACGGCCTCCCTCCGCCTACAAAACGTAACTACGGGTGTCGTATGGATGACATGCCATTTTTTCCATAGTTACGCTGATGGTACGTATGTTCAGAGTTACGTGGTGTAACATCTGCTACGCTCTGGCGCAGTAAATACAAATAGGCGATTTTACATCAGCGGCTAGCATAACATACTTAGGTCTGGATCTACCCCAATATGTTGTACAACTATATTTTGTAAAAGGCTATCATGACAAGAATTTATGTCTGTTTCTGGGTATACACAGTGTTAAAAAGTTCAAAAAAGACTAAAAACGCTACAACCACAGAAACCTATATGGGATAGATCTAGATTTACTCAAAAGGGACATTTTCTGATTGACATGATTGTTAAACGCCCCTATATGGTAATGCAGCACTAAATCTGATAGATGCGGGACACAGTGGAACAAAACACTTGCACTCAGTGGGAGTGGGAAAGGGATAGTAATCCAGATTTATATACTGTCCTTATTTTACGTGGGCACGGTGTATAATTTTTAAGGTGAGATGAGCTGGTGAAGTCCATAATAGCAAGGGGAGTAGCCTCCCCTCGCCTGTACGAAATTTAATAAGCAGCGTGTCTGGATTCAATCCCATATAACCTTTCTCTAATCGAGCCTATGTTATACATATTTCCAAATCCGGTGGGAGTCGCTGGCACAAAATTGCTTTTTTAGTAGTAGAGACAGCCAAAAGTTATTTTTCGTCTTTCTTTATTTTAAAAATAGCTACATTTTTTATGAATGGTTAAGAATGACAATTGCCATAATTACCCATTCATTCTTTGGAAACGCCACCACAGACCCACCGTACTGACCTGAGAAATGAGTAACACTCTCTCAGGAGTTTTAGGGTTAGGCTGTGCGGAAGGGAGTTTTAGGGTTAGGCTGCGGTAAAGAAAGGGTTAGGGTCATGAAAGGTTAGAGTAATGGAAGGAGAGGGATAGGGTTGGGGTAATGAAAGGAGAGTCTCAGGGTCAGGCTGCATGGAGGGGAGTCTTAAGGTCAGACTGCAGGGATGGGAGTCTTAGGTTCAGGCTGCAGGAAAGGGAATCTTAGGGTTAAGTTGCGGAAAAAGGAGTCTTAGGGTTAGGCTGTTGGGAAGGGAGGGTTAGGGTAAGGGTTAGGGTTAAATTCATACTTAACATTCGCAGCGTCTTCTGTCTTCCGTGGATCGATTGCTTCTCTGCTGCGAGGCAGAAGCAATTGATTTCCCAGCCTTCCAAATCTGACCAATTTTTATTTTGATGAAATATTGCCTAGCTAGTTAGTACAGAGTTAAATTAATTCATTTAGTTTTTTCAACCTTTGCAATTTAACCCCTATAATACAGCTAACAAATAGATAGAAACTAAATAAAGAGCAATAAAGTGGTCTGCTTTATACGCCAAACAAAATATGCACAATTATAAAAAAAAAACTACAACAAAAACCATGGTTGCTCAAAACTGTTGCTATATCTAAAACTTAAGTATTAGTAGTAGTAATAGTGATCAACTTTATTAGAACTCAAAGGGAATATGTATACAACATAACTGAAGCGGAAAGTTCACATCTCTCAGAAGACATAATGGGCCAGATTTACTAAGCTGCGGTTTTCGAAAAGTGGAGATGTTGCCTATAGTAACCAATCAGATTCTAGCTCTCACTTTCTTTTTACATACTAGAGAATGTCAGCTAAAATCTGATTGGTTGTTATGGGCAACATCTCCACTTTTCCAAACCCGCAGCTTAGTAAATCTGGCCCAATGTGTGATAATTTGCACAACTGCCTCATAACTATGTACAAAATATAGAGGTTTCTAATTGGTAGCAGTGCTCAACCAATAAGGCCTAGTTTTTCAAGACTATCTCTATTATCTTTGGATTGTTATTGTTCTTTCTTGGATTACTGTACTGTATGGACAAAGTGTAGCCTAGAAGAGTTTGTGTTATGTTTATATGTTTTATATATATTTCCAATCATGTAACCAGAAAAGGAAAGAAAAAAAGTTACATATTTTACTCACCTCTGGAGGTAGATCTACAGACATTCCAGAAGATACTTTTTCACCCTAAACATTAAAACAGAATATATAGATTAGTATTTTTTATTATATATTGTTTATAAGTTTATAAATTTATGGGATCATGATAAAAAACAATGGGCCAGATGCAGACCCCTGCACACATTACATGCGTGTGGGGGGTCCATAGTTACGCTATCATAGAGGGGAGTGCAGGCCCCCAGCTCCCCGCTGTCGGTGGTAGCTACCTTAACTTTTACGACTGGATCTGCATCTGTATGGATCTAGTCGTAACAGGGCTTCCCCATCCCGACCCCTCATTTAAATGGCTATCCCCGCCTATATGGAAAAAGCTGAGAGAAAGAGTCAGAAAGAAACGGCCGCATCTGTGGAAAAATGGTTTCATTCTTCACCAGGACAATGCGCCTGCTCACACAGCACTCTCTGTGACCAACAATCACATTACTACACTTGAACATCCTCCATATTCGCCTGGTTTAGCACCTTGTGACTTTTATCTTTTCCCAAAAGTTAAATCAGTGCTTAAAGGGACACTTTTTGAGTCAGTTGAAGAAAACAGCAGATATGTTGAAACAACTGACAGAAATTGATTTGCTCCATGCCTTTGACAAGTGGAAAACGAGACTACAACGTTTTATTAATGCAAATGGGGTGTATATTGACAGGGACAAGCATCAATACTGATAAATAAAAGTGAGTTATTTAATCAGTCTCGTTATTTAATAGAAAATGTGTAATATAAGGGCGCTGTGTATAAGTAAGGTATCTGTAAGGTCCCAACATACACTTTTAGCAGCTCACTATAGGGGTGAGAAGTCCCCTCTAAACAAGAAAACAAAATATCACTTTAAGCTCTTACTATTATATATTTCGTTATTTAATAGACATACCTCGTATATATACAAGTATTTATTATTTAGCTTTAATGTTGCAGTGGTCTTGAGAGTGTGTGGATGCATTATTGTGTGTACAAATAAGTCATAATTTTATGTAAATCAAAATTAGCCTTGTGTGGGATTGTAACAGTTTTGGCTATGATGTGACAATTAGTTTTTTTTCCTGAGTGAGCTCACACATTAAAGTATTTTTCATTCCATTCTTATAAATCAGCTGTTTTAGAATGGTATACGCCCACACTAAAAGACAAACAAAATGTCCATTCTTCTTTCTTGGATGTGTCTACAAGCACAGAAGCTGGACCCATTCCTTTTCTACTTCTGACGATAGAAAACACGCTCAAACTTTGCATCAATTCCTGCCTCTTCTTCCAATCTTCTTGGCAGTAGATTGCAATGGAAAATGTGGTGTATTGACAATAGAAGCATTAACGGAATTTCTTCTGCAGAGTTAGATGTAGGTCTTTCTGCTCTCCGACCATTATATAAACCTCAAACTTTCTCTTTTCTGGAATTTCCTTTCAAACAGCTTTAGGATCCAAGTTGCAGTGACTAAGACTCATTTCTATCCATAAAAAACTTTTGTAACTTCCTAACAAACAACGTCCAAAGATGAAGTCCTTATGTACATATGGTTGGATCACTTTACATCCTATTTTAAATGATCAGTCACAGTTACTCACAGAAAATATATTTACTAAATAAATGTTTAATTGTGTTTTTGTGTGAGTGTGCTTTTTATCATTATTTAAGCATATTGGGCCTGATTCAGACTTAAAAGGTGCTTAACACAAGAGAGGAAAGTCACTCCTGGGCTAAACCATATTGATTGCAGGGGAGTCATATTTCATCTGTTGCAAGCAGTATTAGAGTTATGAGGTGGCGTTTCCTAGCCCAAGTCTAAATAACAGTGTAATAGTAAATAGTGTAATAGTAGTTAATCAGTATCTGTGTGCAGTAAGAAATTCAAAGATATATCCCTGCATGCAAAGAATACAATTAACTTAACTCCCCCTGCAATCAGCATGGTTTAGCCCAGGAGTGACTTGCCTCTCTTATTATAAGCACCTTCTTAAGTCTGAATTAGGCCCATTATGTTCATTAACAAACAATAAGTTTTTGCTTTTTTTTAGGTGTAAGTAGTATTAGGTATGTGCATGACAGACACAATCTCAAAGTGACTGAAAGCGGTGGCGTTCCTTACTTTTGCCAAAGGCCATTTGGATATTTAGAACATTATTCGCAGCCCATACAAATTATTAACTTAAAAATTAGCCTGCTGTATTTGGCCCTTCGATATCAGGGCACTGGAAGCAGGTACTTATGTGGCACCACTTTTCACCCAGGCCCCACTACGAGTGTGCAAACCAGTTCCCAGGTCTCAGGTACAGCCACAAAATGCATTTCTGTGGCCAGTACGCCTGATTTTCTGGCCTAGTGCACCAGAGCTCTGGAGAGCATATCCATACACCTAGGAAGCCAAGGGGCGTGGGTTCCCAGAAAGAACGTCCCTATTTCGATAGGGCCGTTTTCTCCCAGCCAGTTTCGAACTGGCTGGGATTTCGATTGCATATGCCTTGATGAGGCATAGCAATTGATCCACGGAGTACTAAATATGGTGCTCCGAAAAGTAAACTACCCCAACCCTTCCCCTAATTCTAACCCTAACCCTCCCTTCCCTGCAGCCTGACTCTAACCCTCCCTCCCCTGCAGCCTGACCCTAACCCTCCCTCCCCTGCAGCCTGACCATAACCCTCCCTTCCCTGCAGCCTGACCCTAACCCTCCCTTACCCGCAGCCTGACCCTAACCCTCCCTTACCCGCAGCCTGACCCTCCCTTCCCCGCAGCCTGACCCTAACCCTGTAGACGTTACTCACCTTTCCCATGGTCCTGGTAACGGCGGCGACGTTTCCGAAACAGAATACATGAGTATGCCGATCGGCATACTCACCCATTCTGAAAAAAAAATTCTGAACTGAAGGGGTATTCGAAATAGGGACATCCGAAAAGCAACTTTCGAATGTACCTATTTCGGGTATCAGACATTCTAAGCAGTGACTGCAACCAGAAGCCAAGCCACAACCCTGCTCCTAGATTTATTGAATTTCGAGTCCCATCTAGACTAGACTAAATGATTTGCCGTCCAAGGGCCAGACGTTCCCCACCCCTGCTTTAATACAACAGATTGTTGCACTATATTATAATGAGAATATGGGCGTTTTTGTGCAGCTGTGAGCCCAGCAGCAGCCATTTTTCTCTGTACTTCCTCCAGAAATCCTGCACTAGCTCAGGGCAGGTGCAAATGAATGACAAAGATTTTTCATCAATAAAAGACCTTTTGCATTGTTACATTGCAGCCCTACACATCTAACAATTATCAAAACTGTCTAACTAAAAACTATATAAAAAAATGCATTGCATACACTAAACTATACTGTGTTTTTAATGAATAAATTGCACGGAAATGCTGCACATTTTACATAGGAATTCATTTTTAAAATTAAGATTATCATTTTTGGGGAGTTTAAAAAAAATAAGAATTTAGTTAATATAAATTATGTTTAAAGCTTTTTTTTATTATAAAGCACATACATTGAGTTAATTTAGATTCATTATAAAAAAGATACTTTAATACATGTATATTATGTGCCATTACACCTCAGCCTATTTGCTTGTACATATCCGTTTGCATGTACTAATTTGCCAATTACCAATCCAGAGTTGCTACTGACAGAACACTGAATAGGGCAGACACATTTTCAGTAGCTTGCATGTGCTTTTGCTGAGCAAAGAACACCATTATGGACCTGATCCTGTATTCTCAGTATACAGGGAGATCAGTAAGTCTGCACATGAGAGGGGAGTGAACTCTTCTGTCATTCACCTCTCACGTGCGGAGTTCTGGACACTTAACCCTGCCTTAAAATCTCTGCACAGATCTGCATCCAGGGCCGTCACATAAAAGGCAGGGTGCTGCGGACCTGCATTAACAACGGGCCGATGCGCAGGGAAATGCTTCCCTGCACATTGGACGGCTAATGTGCAATTCTGAGCATCAAGTATACTTACTGTTGCAGATGTAAGGGTAAGTATCAGCGAGTCCAATCAGCTCTATGTCAGGACACTAGTCCCAGCTGTTCCCCCTGATCGCAGCCCTGTCTGCATCCATCCGAATGCAGATTCATGCGGACCCTCCTTCCTTTCTGCACGTGCGCTGCCAGAATAAAACTTGACATCCGCAAGCAGTTTGTGGCAGTTGGGTGACTTTCTAAGTTCAGAATATAGTTCTATGTTTCTATGTCATTTAATTAAATACATTTGTATATCTTGTTTATGTGTAAAAACCATTGCACGCTGCTGTGGGATTATGGAATAACAAAGCATCATTGTACCTGTAGCCTGTTTGTTTACTAAAAATGAAATTAACTTTACAAATTCATTCTATAATTTGGTGAAGTAAAGCTGGGTATTACAAGTTTATCTCATGATGGATCAAAACATGTCCTTGTTTGATTGGTAAAATTAGGGAGTTTAAAAGATGCTATCAAACAATGCTGTGTACTTTGCAGTGATCAGCCATTATCATTGCAGCATACACACTTAACAAATGTCAAGAAAACTGAATGCCAATTTGGCATGAGGTATGATAAACACCCAGCTGCTTGGCATTGTCATCAGGCAGTCTATGGATTAAATGGGTAGGCCATAGGGTGGGGGGTTAGGTGTATATTAGGCTAGGGAAATGGTGGTTCAGACTCATTTAGAAGTTTCTTCTTAGTCGCATTTTAATAACATGTTCATTTATTTAAAGTTGGGGCATAGGTTGGCAGTAGTATGTGGCACTAGGTTAGGGCATTAAGATATGGTACACCCTTCGAGCTGAAGCAGGACGCCCATGCATAGTGGCTGCTCCCTGGTCTGCCTCCCCGGTTCTACTGGGATGTGCAATATGAAAGTGAATAGTGCTCTTGCGTTGACCATTACCTCAAGACCACCTCTCCTCCGTTGCAGTTTGAATCACTTAGTTGACTCCCCACCAGCTATCAGTGCCTTCTGTTCACTTAACAAATTCATATTCCACATTAACTCCCAAGTCATGTGAAGGCCAAAACCAGGTGTTGGTAGTTTTTTCCATACACCCGGTTATCGCATGACCGGGTGTATGGAATCATCGTGAAAAAAATATGCAGTGTGTATAAAGCTTTAGTCAGGGTAAAGAAGGATATCAGTGTTAACGTGCAATAAAAGAGCATCACTAAATCTAGGGTCTTAGCCTATGACCAAACTTATAGTTGCCATGCCAGGGTTGAACTATTATTGATGCAGAGAATGGAGGTCCTTACCTAAGCTTGTCTATTATAAATGCATGATGTGAACAAAGAACAAAGAAGACACGTTGTTTACAGCAAAATAACTCCAGTAGCATAATTGATTGGTTGCACAACAATCTATGCACACTGTGTTAAGAAATATATGTGCAGACATAAACTGTCCATGGAAATTGTATTCAAATATTTCTTGTATCTGGACCAGACACGCTTACCCATAAGTGCTCTCCCCAGCTGCTGTTTATGAGAGACTTCAGTAACCTTCAGCAGGCACGCACAGAACAGAGCACTAATGTGTTCAAAACAGAAAGCTAAATCACAGCATTCAAGAATCAAGTAAATGAAACCCAAAATTTCCTTTTACAAATGAGTAGCAGCAAATGTTCAAAACAAAATGATGTTTATAAGATTGATAAACCAAGGGACAAGTTCACGCAAACTGCTTTTTAAATTATCTTTAACAAATGGGTGCAAACATGAGCTACGTAATATTACTTTGCTTATAAAGACTGTACTGAGAAAGTAGCCAACATAATTATTATATAGTAGGGCTTAATCAAAGTAATAAATACAAATCAATAAAGAAAGATGCCTGTTCATTATTGTAATGAATGTGCATTATTTTGGCCACATATTTTGCCTGTCTGATGCTCACTTGGTTTGA
Source organism: Limnodynastes dumerilii (assembly GCA_011038615.1). Taxonomy (NCBI): domain Eukaryota; kingdom Metazoa; phylum Chordata; class Amphibia; order Anura; family Limnodynastidae; genus Limnodynastes; species Limnodynastes dumerilii. Next base: position 110,065 of record WWET01001604.1, read on the forward strand.
TTTACTACTGTTTTTGTTATGAGTCATTTTCCACTCCAGTATATTTTCCATTTAATGTCATTTTTACATTTTACAATGATTTACAGGCATGACCGGCCTAGGGGGGCAATTGTGTAAATCTAAAAGTATGAGATTAATGGCACATATAATATATGTATTCTCATTCATACATATTAGCTGGAATGTATTTTGATAAACCATACTAAAATGTACCAGTTATCTTTATTTTGAACTGAGTTAAATAAATAACAAATATGAATACTGTGCCCCCTCAACAGCCACTGAGTGTGGGTCTCCGCTTCGAACGGCCCTTTTTCAAACAGGCCGTTCTCGCCCAGGCATTTTCTGAACTGCCTGGGAAATCGATGGCTTCTGCCTCGCCGAAGTAAAGCATTGATTTTCCCCAGGAAGAGGAGGCAGTGGCGAACGGTGAGTATTGCTCTACCCCCGTCCCTTTTCTTAATTCTTACCCCAACCCTCCCCTTCCATTAACCTAACCCAAACCCTCCCTTCCCCGCAGCCTGACCCTAAGACTTCCCGACTTGCAGCCTGACCCTAAAACTCCACCACTTGCAACCTAACCCTAAAACTCCCCTCTCTGCAGCCTAACTCTAAGACTCCCACCTCCACAGTCTAACCCAAAGATTCCCCTCCCCGCAGCCTGACCCTCAAACTACCTTCCCCGCAGCCTGACTCTAGTATTTACTTCCAGTGCAGTGCATGCGGCGGGTCCGGCAGAGATTTCCTAATGAATGAATGGGTAAGAATGGTGAATGGTATGCTTACCTATTCATTCACAAAAATTTAGCAATACTAGTATTTACCATATCCAGACCTCCAATGCCCATGTGGGAGAGGGGAGGCCACTCTCCCCGTATGCATGGAGTTATGACTGGTGGTCCTAGCTTAAAATTTCTTAGCTGTCCTTATGTTAAATGGGGACAGCTTGTAATTTTGGATAGGGCCTTTACTGTACAATTTTAACACATCCCCCCAAACACATTGTGTAGGCTACATGCGCCTTCTGTTCCACCACGCAAGCACGGAAACATGGATTCTGAATGCTGTATTGGTAGAATTCAGTGAGAACATGTGCACTTGCGCAATACAAGTATGTTCTGCTTGCAAAGAGAGGAAAACGCTTTCATTGTGGAAGTCTGGATCCAGTCCCATGTCATATTTAGATCACTTCAGGATGAAAGCTGAGAAGAATGTAAAACGTGCTATAAAATGGTAACACTGGTTAAGGTGATAAATAAAGTCACATAGTTAGATTTTAAGGGGACTAGTTAAACTGGGATGTGGTTTGCCGGTCCAACATACTCATTGGGCCTGATCCAGACCTACGATGTAGCGCTGAGCGGACTCCCCCTGACACTCCCCCTGCCCTATCGTATTTACACTCCCTTACGCCGACTGAAGGCTACCCTAACTTCAGCCGGCGTAAGGGAGTGTAAATACGCTGGGACGGCGGTGTTAGTACAATAACGCCGCCCTCCCAGCCTCATTACCCTCCCCCCACCTCCCTGCACTAACCTCAGCTTAGTAACTCTACGCCATAGTTACGCCAGGCAACATCTGCCTGGCGCATGCGTAAATCGGCTTTTCAGCCGATCTTACGCCTACGCCCGCCGTATTAACTACAGCGGGCGTAGCTCTGGATCAGCCCCATTGACACTAAAATAGCGGAAGGATTCACTGATCAGCTGTTTGTGATTGGGCAGAGTTGGGCTTAGTTTTGAACAACATCCTTTGCACTTTGAAAGAGATAACTCATGCATTATCAAATAATTGTCAATTGTCAGCAAATGAGTGAACAGGCAAAAGCCAACATTAAACATTGATTTTAAATTTACAATTTCATACTGACAGCTAAATGTTGCTTTTAAGTTAAGCTGCTCAAACACCATATAATAATCGTGCTGATCAGTCAAATTTTGGCTGATCGGCCCAATTATCATGCAGTGCGTGGCAAGACGCAGTCTATCAGAATGTTAACAAAACAGTCCTAAAATGTCACAAATTTTATTGCAGGTCAAAATAGAGTGACACAGGGCTGTAGGGAGCCTAATTATTAGGTAGTGCATAGCCACGACGCAATGTTCCTGGTTATGGGAGCATTATATTGAGAGCCAACTACATTGGACACTATGTAGTGTGTGACCTGCTATAGTATATGAAAGTACTTAATGCATGCACGTTACAGTTTTAGTTTAGGGGACAAATTAGAGCTGACCTATTTGTCACCATTTTTTTTTGTCATGTTTGTCACTATAAGACTTTCCTCTTGTTTATAAGCACTGATCAATAACACAATACACAATAACAATTCTTTTTTTCTGCCCATTTCTAGTCTGTGTTCTTTTCTCTAGGTTTTCTATAGGTAGTTAATGTTTACTGAAGAGAAATCTTTACAATGAAATAAGCAAAAAAACACGGCATAATGGAGATTGCAATAATAACACAGAAAAAACAGCTGTCAAGAAACAGGCAGCGCGGACAACAAGAATACTGTCACTTCCACGAGCATGGAAATGAAATATCGATTGCGCCACCTCGAGAAGCAAACAGGTGGCCTATAAACTGCTCCATCATTCAGTGTAACATAAATATGACTTCCACCTTCTACATCTGGTCCTAGGCAACACATACATAATCAAATTCACACACGTTATTTTCTTAGACGTAGCTGTGCAGTATTTAAAGGGGTATAGACGGTCATTAACCGCAATGTGTTCAGAGGTAAAAGCATAAGAACCAATTATTTTTTTCTGCCTAGAGCAAGGCAGACAAATAACAGCAATGTTAGTAAAATAGTCTATAATGACTATATAGTCTATAATAAATGCAAACAAAATAAACATAAAAAATGTATTGAAAGAAACAATATTAGCATTTCCAGTAGCATATACAGCCATGCCATTGTATTTTCATTATTATTAATATGCACAACTGCAAAGCCTAATAATATATTGTTCTACAGGGAGTTATTTTCATGCATGCTGGTTTCAGGACAGACATATAGATGTCTCGGCGACACACAAATTGACTGGCCTAGCTCCTGAAGAGAGAGGTAAGGCCAGAATATCACCTCACAGATATCCTTGTCATGGCTCATATCTCCCACTTGTACCAATTTAAGTGGGACAGACTCAGTTAGAGGTGTCCTAGTTGGAACATTTACAACAGTAGAAATCATAGAATGCCATGACCATGCTCTTTCGGATAGTCACTGGTCACAGCCTGGGGATGTCTATAGTAAAATGTGGGCCAAATATTATTTATCATAACAAGAAGATCTTGTAGAGCTGCTGTGGACACACATTGTCTTTGCGTCAATGTTTGTGTCAAGTGCCTGATTAACCATCGGGGGGGTGCCACCATCGGGGTGGTGCCACCATAATTTCTTAGGTGAGTGGGGATGAAGTTTGGATTTTAAAATAATTAAGTTAAAAGTAAAAGAAGAATAAGTATAGAGAGCTTTATTACAGGAAAAAAATATCACCTTATCATATGGCTTAAATGAAGTACAATTAAGGAGGAATAAAGTGCTTATTTATGGAGGATATAGACTAAATTGTGTCCCATTTATCCTAAAATATCTTGCACTATGTACTAGCAGTACTGGGAGAAACCCCGATCGCAATCATTTATTGGCCTTTTTTATTATGACTTGCTGTCAGTGGGCTAGAAAAAGCTACACTCTGTGAAATGTTATTGGTGTCTGGTTAGTCATTGCATAAATATGGGCTACTATCCCCTGCAATGCTTACTGATTGTGTTTATCTTAGTAGCTAGATAGAATAACTGAACAGGTATATATTTTACAAGATTGGTATATATCATTATCGCTCCTAGTATATTTTACTATCATTCAGCGATACCCATTAAACTGTAATTTTTAGGCAATCATTTCTTAATTGTTCTATCCTGCTAATTACTGTATTTATTTTAATCGGGGATAACATTTTTATATATTTATAAATATTTCACTGATCTAAGTGCTTTTATAGTTAGAGATCAAAATAAATTTGGTACAGGTTCAAAATGTATGTTTTTTTCTTTAATATTTTCTAAACAAAGATGAATAAATGAAGAAATCTTATATCTTCCAAGTACCCCTATACACAGAGTTTAAAAAATGTATCTGTCCGCTCTGTATATTAGAGCCAAAGGCAAATCGTTGTGTTACATTTGTGCGGTCAGGAATTATTCAGTCATCCTGTCCTACTTCTTTTTTTGCTTTCCCTTAGCCAGATAGTTAAATTGTCTTCTAGAACACTCAAGTTACAGAAATTCTGCACAGTCAGCACAGAGTTGGAGCAGTTAGCAGAAGGTTTCCATTCAACCCTCCCACCACTAATGCTTTTTGAGGTTTGAATTCAACTTTTTGGAAATCACATGCATTCTTCAGCTTAATGTCCTTTCCTCTTTCCCCTCCTAATTTTCTCTACATCCTCCATGCTCCTTTCAATTTACAATCATTTATCAATGCTGCTATGAATTTAATTAAATACAAGAGGGGAAAAAAAATCAAGGCAATATATTAAGGAAAATTATAACCTAATAAAAGATCTTGAGAGAGACCGCTTGTGTCCCTTAAACATTTCTCAACATATGGTTCATTGGAGACGTGTCACTGTTCCCCAGGACAGAGATAGTTAAAAAATGCATCTGCAAATGATCAAAACTATTTCTTCTCATATGATGATCTTAATTTAAACCATGACTTGCATATGCCATAAACACAACAAACAACCTTAACAATAAGGTATACTATCACAGTATTTTACAGGGAAATAAAAATGCCTTATGCTGCATGGTTTTTAATACAATGTACATGGAAATTTGTACTGGGATTGACTAATAATAACAATCATAAAATCTAAATAAAATAAGAGCATTTAAAGGTCTTGAAGAAAACAAAAACACAATTTACTCTTTTTTTTTAGCGGTAGACAAGTCTCAGGCTTTCCTCTCTATTTTATTATTTCATTAAAACTGTTTTACAAGTTGTGTTAATTAAATGGAGAATTTCAAAAAGCGACTATGATATGTCTTTGGGGAAAAAGTGTATTTCAGGTAGAGATTTGATTTTTAATGTTATTGTTTCTTGTAGCTGAGGGTGGTCTCCAAAATGAAAATATCTGGTATCTGTAAAATATTTTTACATACACTTTTCATGCTCTCCCAATAGGGGGCCCCTATCATTCCCTGGTTTTTATGCAATACTTTTAGCATAGGCAGAAATTGCCACATTGAATAATATATATGGCAATTTATACCTGCCAATATATATTAAGTTCAGTGGTCAAAGTTCAGTGGTCAAAGTGGATATTTAGAAGTGGCAGTATGGACATTTAGAATTTGTGGTATGGAAACATAGACATTATAGAAGTAAATAGAGATTTACAGCTTTTCAATGCAATCAGTGGGAAAAGTGGCGGTAGGGTATACCCCCATATACCCCATCACTTTGAGTTCCAATTTAGATGGTTCCTTGAGATTTTCTGATAAATTATGCCAATAGGAAATAATAAACTCACTTTAAAAACCATTTTAATAAATATTCACCTTGAATAAAGCACTACAACTGTAGTAAGAACTATATTTCTTTCATGAATTGAAACTACTGCATAATTGGTTACTCATGTCCAGGATTTATTGAGGTTAGACACTAAATAAATAAAATAATAAGTACTACTTAAAATATATCTGCATTCACCTTACTCTCATTTCTCACATGAAAAAAACTTGGCGCAAATTTGTCACAATGCAGAAACATGTACATACAACAGAAGGATATGTTTCCTCACTATACTCTATTATGAGGCTGGATCTAGCAGTATAATATTCCCACACACATCTGGCAGTGCCAACCACACATTAACAGAGATGAATATGTCAAACAACAACAACAGTGGGTGGGCTCAGTGTATGAGGGAAACTCAGCAGATACCCAAGGGACAAGGGGAAGAAACCTTTAGGGACTGTGATCGATGAAACACGTCCAGGACATTACACGGAGGCAAGTTACAGCCATCATGTAAGGCATTACGTGCAAGTTGTCAGATCTGATGCATGAACTTAAATAGAAAATACCAGTATATGAACCATATTTCTGAATAAGAATATAACTCTATTTCTACTTTTCACTGACTACTGATGGTTAGAGCCAGTTTGAGCACTGTTGAGCATTATGATACGTTAAGGAAGATCATTATTGAATGATATACAGGTTCTTCTTATTGCAAAGGACCATGTAGCATTAAGAAGTGATTTTCTTCAGATGGTATGTAAGAGTCAGACTGCATTCTAAAGCATAGCTCATTGTCACCTGTCAGTCTATAGCGGAAGGCAATTTTTTAGTGTGAGGTATTAAACATGGCTTATTGTACAATAATGGTTTATCTACACACTACTGCTAAGCATTTTACGCATTAACCTCCCCTTATTCATGTTTTTCTAATCATTGTTGTTCGCTCATCCTCTGTGACCGGTCGCAATTTGTACATCAGCTTAGCAGCACTGTAAGTTAGTAGGGCTCATTATTTTACTATTACAATGCTTTTTCTTTGTTCATATGTGTTCCCGTGTGTCACCATAGGTCATAAAGAGATGAGGATTATTCTATTTCAATGGCATTTCAAGGACTTTTTGACGTTACAAAGACTTCTTTATTCTAAAGTTGAATAAAAATTGCTGGCATGAAGTGGGTTAAGAGGTTGACGGCAGTGTCTCTCACTGACAGCTCAATCAGCTAAGTGTAGAATAACATCTCCATGTTCAAAACGTTATCTTGGATATCTTCAATTATGAAAATTTGCTAAAGAATTTACATTTATATTTAACAATGGTGTTATAATTTAAAAGGAAATTCTTGTTTAAGGTAAGGGTGCCTTTAAGTGAATGGTACGATGAACGCATTTATGTACACAGTAAGTTTTTGCCTACCGTTTTTCTCAAGGCTTCCTCAAGGCAGAAGCATCTTGTATAACTCTGCTGCTTGGATTTTGCAGGTAGTTCTATGAAGTTATTGTTCTGCACATTCTCAACACCTTCCACATTGCGTCTTGTCTTTGGAGCTTCAGGGTTGCACTATACATAAGAAGATGTATTTTATTTGTTATTCAGTCTGCTGGTGTGGACATGATAGCCCCTTCTGTCAAAGAGAGAGACTAATGGTATGACCCTCACCATATTGATGGCTGAATCTTACACTTTTTTAAATAATAATATGGAGCATACAAAATTCCTACCAGCTGATGGGCTGGATCCAGACTTAAGAAGGAGCTTGAAATGACGTGCCGTATTCACAGAACCGTCCAAGAAAAGTATGCAATTATTTGCACGGACGTAGCAAGGCCACACCCCTGACACTCCCCTCACACGGACGGGTTTCCTGTGACTTACGAGTAGTTCTATACGTGTGTAAGTAACCGCGTCCACACCTCGCCCACACTCCTTCATTAAAATGCCTCCCCTTGCCCATTTTTATTTAAATTCTCACAGATCCGTGCGTATTTACCCACGTGCGATTCACAAGTTCGTCTGTGAGGCACTTCCGCATGTATAGTCTATGTGAACTATGTAAATAAAGTTACTACGCATGCGCAGTTGAAATGTACCTAAAAATACGCACGGAAATCGCCACGAAAACGGTTCTCTGAATACGGCCCTAAGAGAGGAAAATTACTCCTGGGCTAAACCATGATGATTGCAGGGGAGTCATATTTTCATCTGTTGCCAACAGTATTAGAGTTGAGTGGTGATGTTTCCTATCCCAAGTCTAAATAACAGTGTGATAGTAAAGCTGGTCAGTATCTGTGTGCAGTAAGCAATTCAAAGATATATCCCTGCATGCAAAGATTACAATTAACTTCACTCCCCCTGCAATCAACATGGTATTGCCCAGGTGTACCCTTCATTTCTTAATTACAAGCTCCTTCTTAAGTCTGGATCCAGCCCCCATGTATTTAATATACCTGTGTGCCATACTAATCATCTGCGTGCAGAGGTTCTGGAAAATTGTGACCCTCTTGCCCCTTATAATTCAATGGGAATGAATGTTGATGAATATGTGACATGTTGGAATAACCTGTATGATGACCATTGGACTGATACAGATTGGTTGGCCATTGAGGTGATGATACCAGATTACAAATTCATTTGTTGACTTTACTAATGGTTCACCCCAAGTGCTAACTGATCTGTTATAGTTAATAAAAGTTGCTTTTATGCAATAACATTTTATACTATGTATTTAGAGAGGAAAGCAGGTGTAACATTGAAATCATATCAAGATTTCCAGGATTAGCTTTATACTTACCCCAGAGGGCAGAATCTCACAGCAACCTTCTTGCATTGCCATTTGGGGATCACAGTATATAAGGAATTTCTGGATGTCAATCTATAGAAAAAAATACATAAACATTGGACATATACTTTGACATTGGGCATGTTATAATAAATACTGGTTTAGTTCTGTCATTGTTAGGGATACTTACTTGTACTGGGACGCCTTTCACCATGTCCAGCCCAATAAAGGTATGTCCTTCAACAGATATGGCTTTTCTTGGCTCAATAGGTTTGCTTGAGATAAAGCTGCAATCAATATGAATGGACACAACTCTTTCTTGCACACTCAGTACAATCTTGTGCCACCCATTGTCAAACAGAGAGTACACTCCTTGTCCAGTGAAGGTGCAACCCACGTACTCTACGTCACGACCTCTAGCGCGGAAGTCCAGACTCCTATCCTTGCCATTGAAACCTAGGGATATCTATAGAGAATTTGTCATGTCAATACCAGGTTGTAGGGGTTTAGCTACGATAAAATAGAAATTGATGATTGATGAAGACAAAATAAACAATTGCACAGACAGACTCATACATTTACATTATCATCTCCATGCTCCGCTCTCTGCTATAAGAATGAAATTTATTACAAAGGGGTGCATAAATGAAGATTATGGGCCAGATTTACTAAGCTGCGGGTTTGGAAAAAGTAGAGATGTTGTCCATAGCAACCAATCAGATTATATCTTACACTTTCCATGCTAGAAAATGTCAGCTAGAATCTGATTGGTTGGTTTGGGCAACATCTCCACTTTTCCAAACCTGCAGCTTAGTAAATCTGGCCTCTGGGAGTATATCAAGATTGTTGCCAAACATTACTCTTTTTCATGCAGAGGATTGAGAACCGGACAGTGATACAGTTAACGTTCATATCCAGCATTCAGTTATGTTGATATGTTTAAATCCAGAACAGGAAAGACTCTTTCACAATGGAGACTAATGGAGAGACAACAACATTTTGCTCTAAGCTGCCACACACTTTCAAAGAAGGAAAGATGAACCCAGACAATAAAGGGTGTTTCTCACAAAAATAGTACAACAGTGACAAAGGTATATCAACAGTAACAACCCTACTACCACTGCTGTTTCCAGAATGATTCTGTCTAAATATGAACTAACTTATATATCCAGTGCCAGATTAAACCCTGTGGAGGCCCCTAGGTAATTGAAATCTTGGGACCCCCTTGTGCACGCCCTAGTGGGATAACACTGAACTAAGTAGTGTGCAGATGATGACCATCCCTAGAGAACAATACACGTACGTCGTTTGCACTTGACAGCTGACAGAAGATGAGTTTTTAAGAGACAAAATTGTAATGTGAATCTGATGTCTATGGTTTATTGTACTGTCTGTTGTTATTGAGTATATTACATTAATACATTATTTTCTCTAATGTAAGTCTTTAATGTAAAGTTTTTGTTTCTTTGAGTTGATTATATATTATAAAGCTTCATTGTACTTTTCTTTCAAGATCAAATCAGTATTATTTTGATCTATAAACCGCTGTCTACTCTGCCTATTTGGTAATCCAGCACTGCATATATCGTAAAAACGCAATGATTGTCCATCTCATTAGTGATCTGAATGGCTTGATTTGCAATAAACACAACCTTAAATTAAGGTAGTGAGAAAGGATTGGAAACAAAATAGTTTATACCTGTGGATATCCCAGCTGGTCACTGATTTGAAAGAGGTACCAATCTTCATCTGTCACTTGCTTCTTTAGTAACAGAGTTGTCACCAGGGTGAAATGATGAGGTAATCCGTTAGGGAACACCTGTCTGCAATGAGACAATGTACATTCCAGGTTAATTGCATTTCTAAAGTTCTGATACTGCCCCAACCCCCCTTCCTTCTTCCGGTCATATTTTCCGTGAATCAATGTCATAGAAGAATGACTGCCTTCAGCAAAAAAAAAAAAAAAAAGGGGCGTTAAAGCCTGGTTGTCGCGTTAAAGCCTGGTTTAATATAAGTGGTACATTCTGAAGCTCCTTTGTACCATCTTCAGATTCAATTTAGAAAAAAAAGAGAACTATAAGTGGAGCACTTTTCTTTGATCCACACGTTTGTGTTCTGCTGAGATTTATAGTCACAGCCCGTTGCTGAGCACCCATTAAGAGATCAAAACTTCTTTTTTTTAAACCAGTTGAGTATAAAATAGGAAAAGTGCAGACGATTTGCACAATGCTGTCATCTTATTGGAAAATATAGTCAAGGCTGGTGGTTTAATTACAGCTCAGAGAATTACTAATTACGCTTGCAATCTCATTATGTGCCAAGTTAGGATTGGGCACTTACCAGGCCTCCTGCCTGAAGGGAGTCATATCATTTATTGCAGCTACTCCTGGCCTGATTGGCATTATTGTATGTGAAAGTACATCCTGATGTACATCCTGTTATCGTTGTTGCATAATAATAATAATAATAATAATAATAATAATAATTCATTAACCAGATCCAGATGATCAATTAATCATCTTTAGCAGTGGTTGCTCAATGTGATTGGCATGTCATCTGCCCAGAAGGCAATATGTAACATTCTCCAATGGAAAATACTGTTTTTTTTAATTTGGGCTCCTGAAAACCATTATTCATCCATTATTCATCCAACCAAGACCATATGGGAAATATGCCAAGATTATAAAAAAAAATAAAGTTTTGCAGTTCTCCATTGCGTAATGAGTTGGAGAGATGCCCAGGCTGATATTGCGCCTGAGGCTCACTTTCCAGGATTAGGAAGGGTTTTACAAGGCTCTCAGAGAGCTGCCTTCAGGGTGTACTCCTTGACTTTATTAATCATAACAGTTGCCTTGTCATTCTGGAGGGATTGAGGTGGGATGTGATTAAAATAATATTAAACATTTGAGGTGGACCAACTTTCTCTATTGACAACTATTACTAAATCCACACAGAGGAACACAATGTAGGCACAGAAAAGTGAGACTGTTTTACTTGATTAAGAAACTCAGGGCCTGATCCAGGGCCATGCTATGGGCGGGCTGCATGCTATCCACAGGCGCAAGCAATGGTAGCACTGGATCCCTATAGAAATATGAGGCCAGATCCTGAGCTAAGCACGCTAGCGTATTTATTCTAGCCGATGACGTCAAATCAGCTATTTGTATTAACTGTGCCAAATGTTACGCTACATAACGCTGAACATACGTACCATCAGTGTAACTACAAACGAAGGGACGGGGGCATCAATATGGCACCCGTAATTACGCTTTGTAGGCGGAGGGAGGCATTTAAATGAGACATTATGGGCCGGGCTAGGCCGTCACATGTCAGTACTTACACTATGAAAAGTTAAGGTAGGGTTTGGGCAACGTAAAACGTCCAAAGTATGTACGAGCGAGGGGAGTGCACAGAAATTACGCTAGCGTATACACGCTGTGCGTTATTACGTAACTAGCCCGTAGGTCTGGATTTATGATTTATCCCATAGGGCTGGATCCAGAACTATGTCCGTCTTCCATAGACGGACGTAGTTGAATAAACAGTAGCTACTGCGCATGCGTAGTAGCTATTGTACGGAATCTGCGTATCGTTTCGATACGTAGATTGCGTATATGTGGTCTTTGCATATGTGGACTACATATACGCAGATTACGTACAATAGCTACTACGCATGCGCAGTAGCTACTGTTTATTCAACTACGTTCGTCTATGGAAGATGGACATGTTCTGTATCCGGCCCATGGTCTGTAACATACGAACAAAAAGCAGCCAAACTCAAAACCGCTAGGTGAACATATACATTGTATAAGTGCAGGATCATATAATGTATTGTATATTGGAAATGGAGGCTATGACTAGTGCTAGCCCTTCAGTCACAATGTAATTGGACTAACACCACATGCAAAAATGTATTATGATTTTTTTTGATTGATAACTATAGTAATTGTTTTATACATGTACATGCGTTTGAAGTATTAAATTGGTGAGGCAATAGTCTGAAATGGCTGGTGCATTTGTCATGCTGTGAACTGACTGCATTTGGGTCTGGATCAGATTCAGTAGCGTGAGCACATCTGTATTATGTATTGACTACTTGCTTCCTGCCCTTCTCTCCCACGAAACTCCCCTGTGAAAATAAGCGGTAGTGCAGCAAGCTGTGCTTGGGTCTGGATTTCCTTTCATTGCAAGTGCTTTGATTCTGAGCATGCCCAGTGCAAAATCACTCTGAGATATGCTACATTGTGTGGCAGGTATGTAGAGCTATGATTAAATGTGCAGCTAGTTTCATTGAACTATGATTAAAGCACAACATTCGCCTCGGCCTGTCTCTCTGTGTTTACACATGATATGGGCTAAGAGATCTGACAAAATAAATCAGAAACATGGCTTCTGATTCATCCTGAAGTTAGAATGTTGTGGAAAACCCCTTTGTGATGGCTCTCAGAACATGGAATAATACATAGAGGCTAATTAGGGCATCTCTGTCTGCCTTTTGTGATTTCCATGACATATGCAATATGAAAGACTGTTATGTCCTCACCTATAAACGTGCATGTCCAGATCAGGCCCAAAAATATTTAGTTTACATGCAACCAATCTGGGCAGTTAATAGCAGGGTTGCCAATTTTGCATTTCTTTCCTCCAGGAGATCCCAGAACTAAGCCATAGATCCCTGCATGAGGCGGGGCTTAATGACACGATTTATGTAAATCGTTTCTGATGCCCCATCCCGCTCAACAATGCTCTTTATCTAGTATGACTAGGGATGGGGGTGGGGCTTGATTACACAAATTGTGCCATGGCAACACTAGAAATAGCAGTGTTGCTAGGCAGGTGGGCGGGACGTGAGGCTGTGGTTTGTGGAAACTACGGCATCAAGCCCACTGTGGGAGATCTGCCGGCTCTTCTGGGATACCAGAAGAAATCCCCAAATTTCGGGAGTCTCATGGATATTCCGGGAGAGTCGGCAACGATGACCATAATTATAATACTCACGCTGTCTGTTCCACAAGCCGGGCCACTCCAAGTCGCATGATCAGAGGTCCTTTGGGATTCCTAATTTTCTTTACGGAGCTCATTTTTTGGAGAGAAAAACTCTTGATCAAATTGAATCCTGAAAGAGATGTTACAAATACTTAATAGGTAAATACAATAATTCTTGCACATTATAAACTAGCATTTACCTCTAGGAGACTTACAAACAGCATGCATCTCATAAATGTCTCTCTGCAAGTTATACGTGTCAAGACACACGTCACTATATTACTTTTATTTTATAATAAATCAAGAAAGCATCATAGTACATAGAATACTGAAACAATATGCAAAAGGATTATTATGCACAATTATTTATTTTGTTGCTGAGAAAATAACCTGTTTAGACAATGTTTCCAAGTAAAGATTAATTAGTATTGAAATAAACAACATAAAACCAATATAAATACAGTGATTAACATCTTGAAAGAATTCATGATTCTTTTGTATATGAAATTGGCGACAACAAAAGCTAAACCTCTAATTACCTAAATATGATTTATTGTTAATGCCTTTGTAGGTATATTGGTACACGTAGACTTTTGCAACATTTTTATAGATCAACAATGTTCAGATTGGGTTTCTTTGTGTCACGGTGTAAGGAATTAGCGGTAGGAGTTAAATTGGTAGCATTTTTTGGACCCCTTTTCTGATGAATTCATCTTTTATCGGATGGTATTTTTAAATAAACTCACCATGATAGGTAGATCCAGAACTAAGTACGCTGCCATATTTACGCTAGCCGTGGATGTAAAAACGCTGTTTTGTATGTACTGCATATGCGCCTGGCAGATGTTACGCCACGTAACTCTGAACATACGTACCTGCCGCGTATCAACAGCGTAGCTACGAACGAAGGGGCGTGCCAACCTTACCACTCCCGTTATTACGTTTCGGAGGCAGGGTGAGGCATTTAAATCATACATGAAGAGATAAAAAGGTAGAGGGGAGCGCTGGAATGGACTATAAGTTTATTGATACAATCATAACAAGAATAAAGATAAAAGTGTATATATAGCTAATTAATAAAACATAAGATACACCACTGAAAGCTGTAAGGTCTGATATAGATGGTAGATATGTCTCTCAATTCTAAGGTGAATTCCAGCAAACTTCTGAAAAACAAGTTCAGGTCCTTAATAGGAGTGCACTCTGGATCACATGATTCAGAGTATGGTACCATACAGTTAAAAGCTGAATGTTAATCAATAGAAGGAGTAGCAAAGATGCAATCACATATGATTCAATATGATTCAGAATTGAGAGAGACATATCTACCATCTATATCAGACCTTAAAGCTTTCAGTGGTGTATCTTATGTTTTATTGATTAGCTATATATACACTTTTATCTTTATTCTTGTTATGATTGTATCAATAAACTTTATAGTGCATTCCAGCGCTCCCCTCTACCTTTTTATCTATCTAGTTGTTAAGGGAGGTGGTTACTCCCTTGGGTGAGCAGTGAACTTGACTATAAATTTATTCAATTATTTTTGTGCCCCCGTATGCATTCTGCATATTCCGTTTAATATTTATTGTTCGTTTATTGTTCCTATCCTCTAAATCCGAGTGTGCCGGATTCTGAGTGGCCCACTCACCTTTTTACTATTTAAATCACACAGTATGGGTGTGCTTAGGCAGGTATGTACGTGTAGCATGTATGTAAGTCAGTATTTACGCAGCGTAAAGTTAAGGTAGGGTTCGCAAATGTACAACGGCTAAAGTTCAAACAAGCGAGGGGAGTGCATGGTAATTACACTAGCATAAATACGCTACGTCTTGAAACGTAAAGGGAATGTAGCTCTGGATCTTGCCCCATTAGATTAAATTCATTTACCTGATATAGAAGTTGTAATAGATAAATGTGCACTTTAAAAAGGTAAATGAGTCATTTTCTGCCTATTTGGTGTTCTAGTATGGCAAAAATAATTGTTCTATTTGTTTAAAATAGAAGTCATCTGAATAAAAGTACAGTTTCACATGCCAGAATTGTTACTGTACACATTTACTCTGATTAGGGTTTTTGTGGGGGTACCTGAGAGTACTCAGTACCACCACCTATTTTGACAGCACACATGATTTATTGGGAGGGATCTCTTTTTAAGTTGGTACAATAGTGAGGCAAAAAGATAACAGGAGTACTACAAGAGGGCATAGATTGACCTGATTACATGACTGTGGAATTTTGAGTACCTTCATTCATAAAGAGCACTGCTGCTGATACAGACTTGTCCTAACATCAGTTGACACTGTCTTCATTTTGTGATTTTGAGCTATGCATATTTAAAAGAGAACGCCCATATAATGGGCCATATCCAGAGATCGTTTAAATTGCGCATGCGAAGTAACTTTTTATACGCTGTTCACATAGACTATATGCGCGGAAGTGCCACACGGACGGACTTGTGAATCGGACATGGGTAAATACGCACAAATCTCCCACGGAAAAATATGCACAAAGGAATTTACATAGAAATGGGTGGGGGGAGGCATTTAAATTAAGGGAAGTTGGCGCGATTATAAAGATACGCACAGACGGAGGACACATATGCTCGGAAAAGGCCACGGAAAGTTACAGCTGGTCTATGGAGGCGGATTAGCAAGGGGAGTGACTGAGGTTTTGGTGGGTGTTACTTGCTCCGTCCGTGCGTATAATTGCAGACCGATCGCCAGACGGATCTCTGAACACGACCCAATATCATGAAGTCTCATGTCCTTGTGATAAATGTCCCTTACAACTGATGACTGGAATGTGAATGGAAAGGGTGGACTAGCATCACACAAATGCAATTTATGCAGCTCCACAGGATTTTAAATTAACATTAAGGGGTGGAAGTAGATTGGCTCAGGCCCAAGGAGAAAGGGGTGAATCTTGATGGTGGGACTAGCGCCACACTCCACCTTTCCCTGGAGCGTGCGCAGTGTGGCTGCTCTGCGCATTTGCAGAAACTGGGTGCTGTTATAAATCCATTACCAACAGCTGACAGATTAGTGCTGTCCTCTGCTGGTTGTAAGGTAAGGGGACATCGACATATACTGAGTGCAGAGCACTGTATAAGCTGTGAGGCCTTCGCAACCTCTGCACACAGGGGGCCAACTAAGTACGACAGCGAAGTTATGCAAACTGCTTGCATAACTTCAGCCGTTCTGCGTATGCACATGGAATATGTTACGCATCGTAACTCTAGTCGGTTGTAACAAGTTTGTAACAACGTATGAAGGGGCGTGAACCCTATGCTTTCTATAAATATGCACTGGAGGCGGAGGAAGGCATTTCAGTTGTACAGTATGGGCTGGGTTAGGCAGTTACGAACGTCAGGACGCTACGTACGAGCGCGGTTGCACTTGGAAAAGTTAAGGTAGGGTTTGGTAGATATAAATCAGCAAAATTACGAGTGATGGAGGGGAGTCCTCGGGGGAGTGCATAGTACTTAGTGTAAATACGCTATGAGATCGTGCTTAAAGTGCACTTAGGTCTGGATCTAGCCCATGGTAGTTATGCCACTGTTTCCACCTGTTATGTGGTGTATCACTGGCACCTGGGGACAATCCAGGATATTGAGGGTTACTCATAAAAATGCTAGATTTACTAAACTGCTGAAAAGGAAAAGTGGAGATATTGGGCTCCATTTACTAAATGGTGAAACCTTTGTTTTAAGGAGATAAAGACTCTTTGTAGCTGACTTTGCCATTAACAAAAGCTATGAGCTAAATAAAAAAATAAACAATTGTATAGATTTAAATAAAAAGTAAAGAGTTAACTCACTTGTCCTGAGCTCCGCGTCCCCCGTCCCCCGTTAAATCCCGGCACATGCGCAGTGTATTTAACATTCTGGACTTGAAAATTTTTAAGTCCCAAAAGATAGCAACATCGCATGGTCCAGGACTTCGGGGACCATCATGGGACCTCACCGTATTTGTAAATACTGCCCGCGGTATTGCCAGGCTTGCTGCGAGGTGCAGCGAGCCTGGATGCTATCATTAGCGCTAGATGCACTAATGATAATAAATGGAGCCCATTGCCCATAGCAACCAATAAGATTCTAGCTCTCATTTTCCTATTTCATGGTTGCTATGGGCAACATCTTCACTTTGTCATTTCCGCAGTTTAGTACATCTAGCCCCAGATGTCTACAAATCGGCATATTGTGGAAATAACTTATATTTTTTAATTATATGAAGACAAACTCTGTATGATATTTCTGTATAAGTGTCAATAAAAACTATCAATACTATTTTAGCTTTTTATATGTGTTTTTAACAAGTCTAATTGGAATAACGCAAGGAAAAAAATGGTTTATCACTCCAAACTTTAATTAAAAAAAACCAAAAGGAAATATAAGTAAATAAATTAAATAAAATATTGTGTAGTAAAGTAAAGCAGCATTATTTGCCACCATTTAACATTTTCTCTTTACGTTTTTGTTATTGAATTTTAAAAAGTGTTTTTTACAAGTAAAAGATATGGAGAGACGAGTTATTTTGTTGTCCTTGTTTCACCTAGTAGAAGGGTGTGCTGAAAGAGTCATATAAACTATGTGGGTGAAGTAAATGCCAGCCAACACAACACAACAACACAAACAAAAGGTAAAGTTGCTACAGATTTTCCCCCAGCCATCACACTTGCACAGCCTCTGGCCATATGTTAGACTTTTAATTATCTTTATTCCCTCTGTTCCAATTCCTCAGAATGCTATTCTGCAATGTGATAGAGATCTTAGATCGTGAACGTTAAAGTTCAACTAAAGATCCACCAGGTACACGTGTTAAATGTTTGTTGCCAAATGCAGAATTAGGAGAATAGTCTGTGGAGAAGTTCTAATAGTTTCATTTAAATTGAGGCACAAACCTACAAAAAGTTTGATATTTCAGGGTTAAAGCATAGGAAAGAGTAGAGAGATTTGTATTGCGATTACATATTGACAGGGTGTTTAGGCTTCACAAACACATAGGTTGAAAAATAAGTTAGATGGTTAAAGGAAAGAGAGTCAAACAGTAGGACGTGTTTCATGGCGGCCTTTCTAAGTTTCTTCCTGTGCTGTCTCTTAGATTGGAATGAAGATAAATGCTAGCTGACAATCCAATTTTATTATAGTTGGATAGGTTACCTGGCAACCTTTAACTTCAGACTTAGCCTTGAGTCCCATGTGGAATGGTCTAGAAATGTCAGTAACTTTCACATTTAAACTGAACTGCAGAGGTGAAATCAACTTCAGGTGATTTCTGAAATTTCTGGTCAGCAGAATCTACTTCAAGAATTTAGAACGCTGATGAATGTGTAGAATTAAGGTTTCTTTCTATAGACAATATTTCATTCCTTTAACTTCATTTTCCCCATCAAATTACGCACTGAATAAGGACATAAGGGGCCAGATTTACTAAGCTGCGGGTTTGGAAAAGTGGAGATGTTGCCTATAGCAGCCAATCAGATTCTAGCTCTCACTTCCTTTTTACAAACTATAGAATGTCAGCTAAAATCTGATTGGTTGTTATGGGCAACATCTCCATATTACCAAACCCGCATTTTAGTAAGCCTGGCCCTTGGTGTTGATTACTTAATTTCCACATGTATCTGTAGACCATGCATATAAAGGTGCATGCCACCATTTGGGACACTTTTCCTATGCCAGGGGGAAGAATAAATGAATAAAAATATGTTATAAGTCTTGGATCTATAACACAATAAAATTGTGGGATACAGCGGGGGAAATGGGAACGAAAGAAGGTGCAAATAGGAGCTGGTTGATAGAGAGGGTGATGTAACAGTCAATAATACTCTGGAAACTTTAACATAAAACAAGGAACAGTAATGGAGAAATGGAACCAAACCAACCAATATACGGATCAAACTAGCTGTGGAACGGGTTCAAATGATAACCGCAGCATAAAAAAGAACATGGAAAGAGACCTTTAACGGAGGCAAGATCTAAATAAATATATGACAAAAGTACAGATGTCCACAAAGGGGATAATGCAAATGTCAAGTGGGTCCCACAGCGGGGATAAGAGGGCTATGGGAGACCGCAGCTATATTAAACTATTGAGGAGGTCCGTCCATAGAGGCCTTGGATCAAAAGAAAAAAGGCTTTAATTACATATACAAAAAACAAAGTTGACCACTAAAACAAATAAAACAAAAGATGAATAATTAATATAGTTCACTTCCCTCTATATATACTCCTTAGCTGCTGGTGAGAGTCCGGAGGCAGCGTCTTTTACCCGGGAGGCGCTGACGGTGTACACGGTAACGGTGACCAACAGGAGCAGGAGAAAGCAGGGGTGAAGTGATTAGCCTGGATCCACTACGCGTTTCGGGCGGGGAGCCCTTTCTCAAGTGTAAGATCCAGGTGCTGGCCCACTCCTGCTTAGCTACCAAGAACAGACTTGTTTGGGTATTTCCAGGAGAGTGTGAAGGTTCATTGGCAAATGCCAGCTTCTGTGAGACCCTTCTTGTGACATCAGGTCGTCAGAGGTCCAGACTAGGTGGTCGGTGCTCTTTTGATGTCCCTTGTGTGCATTTATAACTG
>WWET01001604.1:150709-160911 GCA_011038615.1 Limnodynastes dumerilii
GGAGGGTATGTAGTTAATACGCTCCTGTCCTAGCGTATTTACCCTCGCTTACGCCGGCTGAAGTTAGGGTAGCTTTCAGCGAAGGTAAATACGCTGGAACAGGGGGGGGAGTGTCGGGGGAAGTACATGCCATTACGTTGTGCTTTACTAAGCACAGTGCATCGGCGTAGGTCTGGATCAGGCTCTATGTCCTCATTCCATCTCACAAATGAAGAGTTAATATCTTTTCCGTCTACTACGTGCCCTCTTGATCCAGTAGCCTCACAAGTCAGTCAATGTCTATCTTCTGTGCTTATTCCAACCTTAACTACAATCCGTAATCTCTTTCTTAAGACTTGTATCTACCCCTCTTTATTTAAGAATACTCCAATTCTAAAAAACTAAACTTAGAAAAAGCTCTCCCTCAAATTATCGTCCCATTTCCCATCTCCCTTGCCCCTCAAAAATGCTTAAAAGACTTGCCTACACTAGCCTCATTCACTTTCATTCCCTATACAATCTTCTAGATCCTCTTCAGTCAGACTTTCGTTCCCAGCATTCCATTGAAATGGCACTGACCAAGGTGGTCAATGATTTAATCACTGCTAAATCTATTCTAATTCTCCTGTATCTTTATGCTACTTTTCACACTGTTGACCACTCTATTCTTATACAAATGTTATAATTACTATTTATTCAGAACACCTCCTTAGCTTTCCTGGATCTACCTCTCCTGCCTTCCACTATCTGTTGGAATACCAAAAGGCTCAGTCTTGGGTTTTCTATTTATAACTCTTCCCTTGGACAACTAATAAAGTCATTTGATTTTTCATTTGGATCTACCAGCAACCATACTGGCCCACGTAACCGAATGTCTTTCTACCATTTCATCCTAGATGTCCTCCCACCATCTTAAACTCAATCTTTCAAAACCGGAGCTATTAATATTTCCTCCTGCCAACAAAAGCTATGCACCTGGTCTCATTATTTCTGTTGACAACATATCCCATACTCTTCAAGCTCTCTCCCTAGGTGTTACACCTGTCTTTAAATTGTCCTTTGTGCCCCACATAAATTCTGTTATGTACCTGTTATGTACCTGTTATTTACACCTAAAAAAAAATTCAGAATACGAAAATAGCTCTCACAAGACACTGCTAAAATTCTCATTCATGCGCTAATCATCTCCCACATTGATTACTGCAATGCTACCTTTATTGGACTCCCACAAAATAAAGTTACTCCTTATCTACAGTATACATATCATGCAGCAGCTATTCTCCGTGCAAAGCGTTCAAATAGTTTGTCCACTCTGTCAGTCTCTGCATTAGTCGCCTGTTTACTACAGAATAAAATACAAAATCCTCTTACTAACCTACCTATAATGCCATAAACAAAACTGCACCTGCATACATATCCTCACTTGTCTCAAGATATATGCCAGCTCACTCTCTCAGATCATCACAAAATTTACAACTCTCTACTACACTTCATAAATGCTCTGATTCCCGGTTACAGGGCTTCGCCTGGGCTGCATCCACTCTCTGGAATAAAATTCCTCTCCCATTAATACTATCCTCTACTCTGAAAACTTTCAAGCGCTCTCTAAAAACTCACATCTTCAGACAAGCTTATCAAATTCTTCAACCTTCTTAAGCTTTCTTTACCACTTCACTTAGCCTTTCTATACATTATTAATTCAAACCTGCACACCCTCTCTTTCTATTCTAAAATTCCCTCATCTCTGTTACTAACACTGCTGTGTGGTTGGATCATACAGAGGACTGAGCACTTTTACCATATAACCTGGCTGCTCCATTGTGCGATATGTGGCACTTTTCCTTAGGTATCAAACCCATTGTCCTATAGTGTGTAAGTATGTGAGCAGGACCCTCTTACCCACCCAGGGGCAGATTCAGACCCAAGGCCCGTATTCAGACTACCGGACGTATAACATATACATCCGGTGTTTAGCGATTTTTACTACTCCGCATGCGTAGTAATTTTTCTACGTAATCTACGTATCTTTTCCTTACATAGATTGCATATACGCGGTCTTTAAGACCGCATATACGCAATCTACGTAAGGAAAAGATACGTAGATTACTTACAAATATTACTACACATGCGCAGTAATCACCGCTAAACAGTGGACGTATATGTTTATATGTATATGTTATATGTCCGGTAGTCTGAATACGGGCCTAAGTTCTTATTACGTTTCATCACGTAGTGTATTTACGCTAGCGTATTTTCTAAGCACTCCCCACACACGTATGTATTTTGGTCGTTTTACGTTTCCCAAATCCTACCTTAACTTTTCAAAGCGTAAGTACATACGTAATGGATTCACGTAAGTACCGGCCTAACCCGGCCCATACTGTACAATTTAAATGCCTCCCTCCGCCTACAAAGTGTATTTCCGGGTGTCGTATGGATGACCCGCCCCTTCAGTCATAGTTACGCTGATGGTACGTACGTTCAGAGTTATGCGCAGTACATACAAATAGGCCATTTTACGTCAGCGGCTAGCTGTCTGGAATTATGATGGGGACCCCACACTGTATGTGCTACCTTTTATGATTCGACCAGCCCAGTATGCGAAAGCCTAGAGCTAGCAGTGGAGAATAAATCATAGAATCCTGCACTGTTGATTCCAACAAAATTTCTCACTACTATTTTTTTGCTCATTGTCTACAAGAGAAACAATATTTTTTCTTCTGATTATAACAAAAGATAATTGTAAATATTTTAAGAAATAATTGGATAATTGGATAATGTTTTTGAATTATATTGAACATCATGGCAAGAAAATATTGTAGGATGGTTGTATTGTAACAGTTGTAGTAACATTCATTGAAACACCTTGGTGAAAAAGGACTGATTTAGAATTTTGATGAAGCGATATTGTATGAAATCTGTAGTGTGTAAACTGTTCAAATCAAAGAGGAAATAGGGATGATATACTTGCTGCAGAGACTGTACTATTTGCCCAATCCAGCATAAATTTTGGGTGCCACCTCCTTGGAGTCAATATTGTAATAGGAAAAATTTAAGGAAAAGAGGAAGAAAAAGAGAAGAGAAGGTGCAGTGGGTCAATGCACAATTATATAATGTATCTCATAAATTACTTTAGATACTAACTCTAGCACAAGCCTAGCCTGGTTGCTAAATAACTGGGGAGAGGGGGGATAGCAAGCTGCATTGATGCCCTCCACTTACCCCCTACCAGCAAATAGCTTTACCTTTCTGCTGGAACCTTAGTGGGAGTCAGGATCTAACTAAGAATTTTGTATTTTTAAAACTACAGATCACAGCATGGCATGGTCTGGTACCCAAAAGTGCTACCGGCACCTGTAGTTTTACAAAGAAAATTTTAAATAAAAACACACACAGATTAATACGCACAGTTTTATTACACTTTTCCCCTAATTTAATAAATACCAATAGCCAAGGATCTTCCATCCTTTAATACACTATGCACCTTTATCAATCACTAAATGCCAAACAGCCCCTTATATGGACTAGTGGTTCCCCCTCTCTTGGAAGTACTTCAGCGCTGTTTGTAAATATTAGTGGCTCCCACGCATACAAGGGAGCCGTTTATGTTTGAAACATGACAAAATCTTTGGAAAAGATCTTTGTCTACAAACATTTGTCTCTCCCACATGGGACCTTCTACCAATATTTACAAACAGAACTCCAGCGCTAACTAACAGACAGTACTACAATTCTGTTTGTAAACATTTGCACCTTGGGGTTTCAGACTGTTCATTTCATTACTCAGATTGTATTTACGTTTTACAGATATGTCAGTAGATGATCTGTGCAGTGTGTATTGGGACACAATATAGTCTATTATAGTGTATACCCAGCATACATCTCTGAGATCTGACAGAAACTAACAGAAACATGGTTGCTGATCCATCCCAATGTTGAATATACACCTACATATTCATTAATATATTGTGGAGTGTCCCTTTGCCATAACTCTCTGCCTAATCAAAACATTTAGGGCAGGGAGACTCCCCAAATTCAGGCCGTTCTCTCGGTTTCCTGGGAGAGCCGGCAAATCTCCCACAGGAAGTTGTTTCATTTAAATCACAGCCTCAAGTCCCACCCCCTGTCTAGTAACACTACTATTCTAAATGTTACTAGGATTACCTAGTGTGACCTAGTGTTACTAGGGTCAGGACACGATTTGCGTCATTAAGCCCAGCACCCATCCCTAGTAATACTAAGAAAAGGTGCATTCTGGTCAGGGGTGGGGCTTCATTTGGATTTGCATAAATTACATCATTATCCCCGCCCTCATGTAGGCATGTATGGGAATATTTAAAAAGTCGGCAACCCTGATTTAGGGCTCTATTTACTTACCTTTACATTTCTCTGTGAACAAAGTTGCACAAGGCTCGCTTATCTTCACTGCAAGCCTGGCAGCTCCGTTCACAGAATTTGGTAATACTCAGTCCTCCGGCGAGGTCCCGCAATGATATGAGAAGTTATCGTAGGAGATCGCAGGACCGTTCATTAATATGAAGAGTGAATGAAGTCCTGCACAAACGCAGTGACTTTAATTCAGGACTTCCCAACATGAAAAATACTGCGTATGCAGCCACCCGGACAGGTAAGTTTTAACTTTTTTTTTTGTTTCTTTAATTTAAATGTTTTTTATTTTATTTACATACATAGATGTGTATTCCATATATGCCCCCCTTTTCCTCCCCCTAATACAAGAGAAAAGGGGGCAATATGGGGAGATTTCTAGAATTACTGCAATAATGCCAGCCTGAGATGGCGTTGTTTTTACACTGAGAACAGAGTGTAAAACTCTGATCCAGAATTTAGTAAATAGAAGGAAACGCATAGTTTGTTACAGATTACCCCTGCCTTTATGCACCTAATCTGAGCAACCACCATTTGGTGTACTAATCAAACATGTTAATCTGGTTCTCTGCATATGCTTTTTTTTTTAGCTTGCCCTAATGCACAGTACAATATCATGCTACATTTGCAAATTTAAAAAGTGTCCAGTATGAAATAACTAACTATACAATGCTTTTGACATCTAAATTGGAGAAATTGCAGTTTTAGTACCTATACTGTACAGGTTAACCAGTTATTTATGTGCATATCTCTTGACATTAGCCTGCGAACTGGTAAGTCAGTAAAGCAATGCATTAGCCTCTAGGCCCCCTCACATTATATTTTGAAAAATGGGTCGCTAGTTTTTGCTTTCTTTGTATTGTATTTTTGTCTTTAAGAACACTAAACAGTGCAACAAAGTTGCTATGAGGTTGTTGATGATGTCACAGGGAAAGAAAGCGTTCATTGGTACTGTTGGTTAATTTGTTTCATGCAAGAATTGCCACAATCAAGGAACATAGGGTTTTTATGTCACTAAGAATTGGATAGAGGATAAGGATAGAAATCTACTCCTAGGATTTACGGAAGCACCATCAAGATATATTACTATTGTCACTATAAAAGAACAAAAACACAGACACTCTTGAGCTAAGATTAGCTTTATTATAAATACTTTTAAAAGATAGCCTTTTCCTTTAAACTCAGCCAAACCTTCTTTTCTTGGAAAGAAACACTTGGAACAGGAGATAGACTATTAAATGACTTTCTAACAGATCTATTAAGAGAGCTAAGGTAATATATTTTATGCTGTATTTTAAAGTATGGTAGTGTTTAATTTGCTTATGTCCCTGCAAAATGAGGAAAATGACTCCCCAGTGATTGAAAATGTTTTTTTAATGAGTATGCTAACAAAGTAGTAATATAGATTTTCAGTAAGAGACTCTTCAATTCATCTGAGAGACAATCCCATATGACAATACTGGTTTTTCACAAAAGCAGCCTTCAAAAAGACATTTTATGTTACCTAGTGTAGTCTTCATATAGATTGTTTTTATAAACAGGGTTTCTCTCCAATGCACTGGTCCCTTATATTCCACAGACACCTACTGGATGTAAGGATTAACAAATAAATAATATATAAACGGACATCCATCATACCTTATAACTAATAAAAAATACCATTGCATTTTCTTAGATTTATATGACAGTAGGCAATAGACAATTTTTATGTTAGAGTACTTTACTACATAACACTACAACAAGACTTTTACAGAAAATTGGGTTGAATAAATAAAAAGATTAAATAATAAAAATCTTAATTAAAATAGAATGCTTTGGTCTAGACAGAGTCATGGCCGGCTTTTACATGTGAGTTATAAAATAAAATTAAGAATTATGGATGAACTCTTTAAAGTATAGTAGATATTTCTCAGATTATATGTTGTGTGTAACCCACAACTGTGAGTTTCTTGATGGTAATTATAATACCAAGTAAAGTTGTATCAGGCTATATATGTATATATGAAATCATTTGTCATTATAAAGATGAAAAAAGATAAAACAAATACATTTCTTATGTGTGATATCAACTTTTTTTTAGTGCATGATTGGTTAGACAGCAGATCAAAAAGGCCTCAATTGCAGTCATAAGAACACAATATAATTGTGTTGTATACATAAGTGGATTGTGGAATACTGCACAAACTAAATATAAGTTTGTCCCCTAAGATAATATAAATCAGTCCAGGCTGCATATCATATGCATCATATGATTGTAAACGTGGCTGGAGTACATATGTTTTTGAAACAAATAAATATGCACTGGGGGAAATAGTGTAAGGATTCTGATGCAAAGAACCTTTGAACCAGAGCTTGATTAAGCCTGCTGTAGCCTAATATATTCTGGCAGTGCCCCATTGCCTTCCACAACAGGTATCTGCATTATCTAATTAAAAATTTGGCTTCCTGGATGCGCTTTAATTAAGGTTTGCATTTGTATTCAAATACAAATCAGTTATCCCAAACATATTAATACCACAATACACCGCAGATGACAAACAAAATGCTGACATTGTGCACTCGACAGGAAATATGTAAATGTGTGTACAGTCTCCATCCAATCTCTCCCCCCTTGTGTGTACCCAGCCGTCCAAATTCCAATATTTTCCCCATGTGTGTCTCCAGCCTTCCAATATTTACCCCTCACATCTCTCCAGCCTCCCAATATTCCCCTTTTTGTGTCATCAGCCTCCCAATACTCCCCATTCATGTCAATCCAGCCTCCCAATATTCCCCAATCATGTCAATTCAGCCTCCCAATATTCCCCAGTCATGTCGATTCAGCCTCCCAATATTCCCCAGTCAAGTCAATCCAGCCTACCAATCTTCCCCTTTTTCCTTTATTATAATTACCTTTAATGTCTTCCCTTCTTCCATCTGTTGCTCTCCTCCGTGTTGCTCTGTTTCTCACCTCCCCTGTGATGCTGGCGTGACCTAATATCATATCAGTGTCATTTTCATACAGTCGGCAGCTGAAAGGGGGTTTGCTATCAGCTGTTCTGTGTAACTGGCGTGATAGCAACAACCCACAGTGCATTGCAGTGTGCGGAGTGGGGAGCGGTTGGATGAAAATTTCTGTAATGTAAATTTGTTTCTTTCTTTATTAATATATATATATTTATATACACACTCACATTACGTAGTGCTTTACAATTTTAACAATCATTATAACATGACTGGGTAACAGACAGACTGGGTGGGTATGAGGGCCCTACCCATAAGATTACAAATTACAGGATATTGGGGATTAATACAAGTGCTTTCCAATTTGTAAGCACCCTTATCATTTCTATGCTACAGTTATAATTTCTATGCTATAATGGAAGGTACCATCTTAGCAGTTGTTTACAATGGATAAGTAAAAAAAATAACCCCAGCATACCTATTGGTGTAGTCTATTTATGTTCATTTCAACTATACTGCTCATAGTTCCCTGTCTTTCCAGGAGTTATGACGCTACTGACCTCTTACATCTTTTTTAAGAGTCTATGGGGAGGATTTTGTCACACAGATGTTTTTTCTCCTACATGTACATATTACCCTGCAATCTACATTTCCATTACCTTGGAATTTCTTTTGCTATCAATTCAGTTCTAAATTCTTAATAACGCATGTTCGAACATATCACAACCTCACAATATTACAAAGGAGTGTTTTGGCTATAAAATAAAGCCGTACACTGGAATATGACTGAGAGAGAAAAGTGTGTCTTTCTGTTTGGTTCACACCTCTGCTAGTTTTATACTTTTCCTATGACTCAAAATCTCATCCTTTCCTGTATTATAGGCTCCTGACTGTTTACATTTCAGTGTAAGATGTTGGCAGGAGCAATAGAATTTTTTGGACGACTCAGATCTTCACTCCCTCCCTGCGTCTGCTTCGGGCCCCCTCTGTGTCTGAATCCAGATGTGTTTTACGCATTAGATTATTCTCCACACACTCCATTCTCTGGTGTCAGGGTTTTTGTGTTTTTTTCGTATTGTAGAAAACCACTTCAATTAAAGTATCCCAGCGTGGCACTAGGCTGCTGCTATGTATTTTAGAATTGGTAAAAAAAAAAAGAAATAACACAACAGATATGTTCCATTGTGTTAAATCTGCACAGATAACAAAATAAAAGGCATAGAAAGAATAAAATGCATAATGATTTTAAAATTGTATTGCATAACTTTATTGTTCATCCAAAATCTACCTCCTACTGACTATCTGGCTCAGTGTGAATGTGTGATATTTATTGCCTCATATGCCTTCACACTTTTATTCTGTCCTCATCATTTTTGTTTCCTAAAATGCAACCAAACGAAAACATTTTGGAGCCCAGGGGGTTGTTTACAATACTAAACAATATGCTTAATTACATGTCTTATATATAAATGTGCATATTTTAAAGCACCTATTGCAAATGACTAGGTTCAAGGCCAGAAAAGCAAACTGGTGTATGGTCCACCTGGATGTAGATATTTCATGTACCTCTGTGATTGTAAAGCATTACCTATTGTATATTCTTTTGTAAATGCATGACTTAGGGAAATGGGGCAGACTTGTCTTTCTTTTAACAATATCATTCCTTGGGCTTGTTAGACAAACATCATTAGGAGAAAGAAAAAGAAGAAAAAGTTCCACACAAGCTCTGGTCAACATCTAACCCCAAAATTTTATCTAATTGTGGGTGCTGTCATGGAAGCTCAGAAATAGTTACATGAAGAAAAAAATCATCCTCCTGTAAAATGGGATATGTACAGTATACACTATGGGCCTAATCCAGACCCCCGTCGCCCGGCAGTAATATGCCAGGCGTGTGCGTAAGATCGTCTAAAAAGACGATCTGCACATGTGCCTGGCAGATGTTGCCCGAGGTAGCTGCGTAAACGCCCGATCCAGGATCGGGCGTCTGTTGCTTTAGCGTGGTAACGCTGGAGGGGTTATGGCAGGTAGGCGGCGGGAGGAAGGGTAATGAGGCTGGGAGGGCGGCGTTAACGTATCAATACCAGTGTATTAACAGTCACATACGCCGGCTGAAGTTAGGGTAGCCTTCAGCCGGCGTAAGCGACTGTTTATACGCTGGGGCAAGGGGAAGTGTCGGGGGAGGGAAGCGATGGCACGCTGAGCGGTAAACTGCTCAGTGTACCATCGTAGGTCTGGATACGGCTCTATGTGTATTAACACTGTATCATTTATGCCTTAGTGTGTCAGAATAAGAGCCCATCTATTAACTGATGTCCTTTACACTTTGTTTTTTCTTCTTGTAAATGAAAATACAGTAAACAATAGAGAAATAATAAGGGCTAGAAATGATAACTAACAAGTTATGGCAATTTAAAATAGTTATAAAAAAAATAAAAAATATCATCCATCACAAAGCACCAGAACAGAGAAAAAAGTTCACCATTAGCACAAATAAATTTATTAACATGAACTTTTTTGTAGTTTAAACAGTATTTTTTTTTATCAATGTTGATTGATGGAAAGGTAGTGGGGCAGACAGACAGTGGGAAAAGGGGTGCATCAAAATCTCTCAAATAGGGTGCAAGCAGACCTGCAGCCAGCCATGATTATATTTGGAAACTTTGCATACACTTAAACCCACACATACACACAACTCTACATTCTACAGGGCTTCTTTTTTTTAAGAACTGTTGAGCTGCTAACATAGGAGCTGATTCACACGTAAGAGTGTTAGGTGCGGGCAGATGCGCTCCAAACTCACTCTTCCAACCCCCGTCTCGCCCCACGTGTTTAGTTACCTTATGGCACTTACGAGTGTCATAGGGCTACCAAAAGTCTCTGTGCGGACATTG
>WWET01001604.1:168894-191812 GCA_011038615.1 Limnodynastes dumerilii
CGTGGAATTCTTCCGATGCTGCTGAATCTATTACTGCAGAAAAGATAATGTGCACCAGATGCACTTCCACGTCACTCTGCACTAGCACAAAGTAAACCAGTCCCCCTCAGCTAGCATTGTATAGGCAGTAAGTAAACGTGGTGCCTGCTTTTCTAGCTTATGAATCTACACAAAAACCACAATACATCCTGCACACGCAGATAATTGCTGCCTTCTTTATAATCAGCATTAGCCATATACACAATGCAGCAAACAATTTAAAAAACTAATGCTACAATATAATGCTGCAATACAATGACATTGTTTATCATGCTGCTAAAGTAGCAGGTAAGGGACATATGGCAGGTAAAGACATTAATGCCGTTACTGTAATTTGCCCACTAAGGAAACAATCATGAATGAAACATGTTCTAATTCTGAAAGATTCTGTGAGATAATAATAGAAAAACTGCAGGATTTCACCTAGGGAATAGTCTGGCTTTGTACAAGAACTAGAAATTCCGACAGCCAGAAAGGAAGCTTGGTCATTCTTGTACAAAGTGATACATTGGCAGCTTCGACTGAATGTTGCTAGTGGCAAATGAAAAACTGGGGCCAAACATAGTCATCACCGCTGACATCTTATGTGTGTGGGACCACTATCACACATGTTATAGCGTTCAGTGTTGAAATCTTGGCTCTACAATACAGCCATTCATGCAGATCATAGCACTACTGAAGACACTCCTCCGTTTGCAACTTAACAAGCCAAAATAATTCAAAATTCAGATCCATTATTTAGTTTAAACAGATTTTTATCTTACACAGCATAGTACATAATAAAATACAATATAAATATAGAAATACAATAAAGTGAAGCAAGCACAGATAGCAAGGCAAGATGTGAGGTGTCAAGCTTGGCAGATCAGGGGGGGAGGGAAAAGAGCACAGTGAGAGGTTGAGAAGGAGCCACCAGGTGGGGACAGGTTAAAAGGGTAGCAGAGGAGGACAAGAGTGTATGAAGTGAGGGGGGGAGGTAGAGGAGGTAACAACACAAGGATGGAGGGCCCTGCTCACATGAGCTAACACTAACTGGGAGGGATGAACTTACAGAAGACATAAGGAGGGGGAAGGAAGTGGACTGCTGGTGTGAGTCGAGGGGGAAGGAAGGAGAAGAAAGGATAGATGTAGGAAACAGTGATGATGTTAAGTAGAGGAGGGGTAGGCTAACCTGAACAGGTGCATTTTGAGTGAGCCTTGAAGATCTGCAATGTGGGGGAGAGTCTGACTGAAAAAGGCAGGTCATTACAGTGCAGAAGTGCAGCATGGGAGAAGTCCTGGACAAAGATGTGAGATGTAGTGATCAGCAGGGAGGTCAGACAGCCATGTTTAGCAGAATGGAGATGATGGGAAGAGGTGTGCATTGAGATGAGGGAAGAGAAGTAGGGAGTAGTGGATGAGGAGATGGCCTTAAAAGTGAGGGTATGGAGTTTAAAGGGAGGTCTGAAACATAAAGGAAGCTAATTGAGGGTTTAACATAAAGGAGAAGTCAAGGTAGAGCGGTGTGAGAAGAAGATGAGCCTGGAGCCTGAAGCAGCACTGAGTATACATTGAAGTGGCAAGACGGTGAGCATGAAACCAACGAGGAGGAGGTTACAGTAGTCGAGACGTGATATGACTAGAGAGTGAATGAGGAATTTTCTTGCTGTGCAGACTATTATTTGAAAAAGGTGGTGAAATATTGTAACAAGTATTATAAAGATAAGACAATAGAAAAAAAAGATGATATACATAAGAGGACCTTAGGCGAAGACAATAACGTACACCATTTCTGTAGCAAGAAACCAATTAGATATAATTAGTAAATGCTTACACTCAACTGCCAAATGCCACTTGTTAGCCCTCTTATAAGACTTTTATAAGACAGCTAACAAACATTGGCATCTGTTACCTATTGTCATTGTCAGATGAACTAGTACATTTAAGTAGTAAGAGGTTCCACATACCAAATTGAGTATAGGTTGATTTATATTGGGCATGAGAATCTTTTAACACACCTACTTTAAATTTAAGGGTTGAGACTCTTATTCATAAACAAATGCTTTTGTCATAGGTGCTCTATCTACTTTAAGAGCCTGCATCATGGACCAGGCTAAGAGTAAGAAAAATGGTGCTTATCAGCCAATAGTGACAACAAACTAATTGTAATAGATACTTTTTCTGAAACCCATGCTCAGGGGGTGCCATGGATTCCAGGTTAGCAGCACATCAGGGGGGGACAGCCGGGACTACTGTTCCGGGCCCACAGCTGATGGGGATCCGCCATCA
The DNA here is from genome assembly GCA_011038615.1 of Limnodynastes dumerilii. Lineage (NCBI taxonomy): Eukaryota > Metazoa > Chordata > Amphibia > Anura > Limnodynastidae > Limnodynastes > Limnodynastes dumerilii. The sequence continues at coordinate 171,202 of WWET01001604.1, forward strand.
TTACAGGGCCAAATGCGCAGGGAAGACTTTTTTTGCGAAATGGTAGCGAAGGTTTGCAGGGGCCCCGTCCACATGTGTCACCGGTGACGTCACACAGAGGGCGGGGCCCATGGGTGTGTCCCAGGCCCTATCAATTCTGAAGGCAGCCCTGCTGGCAGTCAAAGGTATGTTGCTACTTAGTTTCTTGCCATGAGTCAGTGTGTTAAAGGCTCATGAGACAGTGACTGCTGTGATTTTCAGGGAAGGAGCCAAGAACTATATAGGAATAATGCCGAAGCCTGGCCTTTTACACTGAAATCCCATGGCATCACAATAGTAACATCTTATGTAAAGGAAAGAACATAGAGATGCAAGTGAGAGCAGTAATCTCTCCTCCATGCTGGAAAAGAATTAGGAAAAAGCAATGGCAATAAATATGAGTATGCAGTTGTATGTAGTTGGCAGTTGTTTCACCATTAAATATGTAGTGAACATTTGTAAAAACACAATGATTAAATCCATTTTAATGAATACCAGACATGGGGAACCTGATAGAATTTAGTGGCGCACTTGGTGCTTTCTACCCTAATGTATAATGGAAGGACTCATTAAAGTGAAAACTAAAAAACAAAAGAAAAATGACTTAGCTTTTATGCCCCTCATTAACACTATTCGTTCCATGAAACATGATTGTTTTTATTGCTTATGTGATCCATCACAACTTCCTGTTTTATCTTTCTTAACATCCCAACATACAAGATCCAAGAAATCCATTAGATTTATAGCCTCCTTCCCCTTGTTTTTGGTGTTATATTAGACTATTCTGAATCACTGCTCAAATGACTTACTTTTTATGTACAAACTATAACCAATTATAGTGATATTGACCGGGGGCTTCTCATTTTTCAAAATGCTGCCATGCTGCCTTCTGAACTTTTGCATCCTTTGCACTACTTGGCCGCTGATGTCAATGGGGTATATCCAGAACTTTGTACGCTAGCATATTTACACTAGCCTGTGACGTAAAAATGCTGTTTTGTATGTACTGTGCATGCGCACGGCAAATGTTATGCCACGTAACTCTGAACATACGTACCAGCCCAGTACTAACAGTGTAGCTATGAACGAAGGGGCGTGCCAGGCATGCGACACCCATAATTACACTTCGGAGGCGGAGTGAGACATTGAAATCATACAGTATGGACATGCGTAGACAGTTACATACGTGAAGCCTTTATGTACGTCAGTAGTTATGCATTGAAAAGTTAAGGTAGGGTTTGGTAAGCGTAAAACGGCCAAAGTACGTATGAGCGAGGGGAGTGCATATAAAATACGCTAGCGTATATACGCTACGTGAAGAAACGTAATGGAAACATACGTCTGGATCTGGCCCAGTGTTTGGCTTCTCTTTCTACAATTTGCTCAATTGTTTTCTGCAAGTAAATGATTCACCTACAAGTCTTGGATTTACCAATTCACAATACATAGAACTCAGTTATATTTCTAAATAAAAATGTGAATGAAAATATAAGGAAAATGGTTGCTTTCTTCTTATTCTCATTCCTCTTCCAGAATTAACTACAGCTCCAGTGATAGAGACATTTCATTCTGGGGCTGTAGTTCTGACAGCGATTCCTCATTGGTGCCCTATGTTCCTTTTCTCTTTGTTACATGTCTTGGGGATTACCATATCAGAAAGGCAATCCCCATACACAGGAAATTATACTTTCCTCTCCATAGAGATCAGAAGAGCATGTTAGATCCCAGCACTATGTGTTCCTGGATTGCAGACAAAGCCAGTCTGACCATGTGTAGCATAGGAGAGCTATCCAATTTTAACAAAAGGAGCTAATGCCTTTTTGGGGAGTATACCAGTTGCCTGCTACGGAATCATGTCAAGTACCACTTTGCATATCATGTAGACACACATCCTTGACCAATATATATATATATATATATATATATATATGTTTTATTTAAAAATCACCAACCGGCGCTTTAAGAATATATTGTGCCGGAAAGATTCTTGTAAAATAGCACATAAAAATGCAGATCCACAGAGTAGGAATGGGCATACATGACTGCTATAAGGAGACCAGCGACCCAAATGGCTACCCAAAGTGAGCACCAGTGTGTGTCCTGGGGCTCGCACTAAACGTGGGAAGTATTTGGAGGCTGCACCACTCGGTACTTCTATCTTTAAAATAAAAATCAGAGAATTAGTTACAAATATCTGCAGATACGTGATAAGCTGTTCGTTTTTGTACAAATTCCCCTTGCCTTGTGCACCGGTCATATATATTACTTTATAAACTGATTTTGTAGCTGCCTCCATTTTGGATATATATATATATGGAGAAGGGGGGTTCAACAAGTGCACATCCACGTATTCACCTTCTTAGAAACAATATGGCATTATATAAGGTATCTTCCAGACGTTACAGGGGCTGCGTCCTCCCTCAAGCCGCCGTCCCAGCGTATTAAAACTCGCTTACTCTGGCTTAAATTAGGGTAGCCTTTAGCCAGCATAAGCGAGTGTTAATAAGGCAGGACAAGGGGGAATGTCGGGGGTGTGCTGCGATGTTACGCTGAGCGTTAGACCGCTCAATGTAATATCGTTGGTCTGGATCAGGCCCGTGGACTCTTTCAAGTAAAAACTCAGTTTCATATAGCGAATATGGAGGAGAAAAGAAAGAAATATTTCATAATATGGTGTAGTATTTTACCATAAATTTGGCCACCACAGGGTGAGAGTAATAGACAATATAATGTGAACCTTGACCATAAGCAGGATATGTGTATATAAAGAACCCCTTATATCACAGAGGATACAAGCGTTACAAATAAGCAGAACCAGGGTCAAACAGAGTTATTTAGATATAATGTATATGCATACCACAGCTCCCTTCAGTGTTGGTATGTAGAAATAGTCCCTAGACGTTCAGCAAAAATTCATATAGGAGAGAAAAATCAGCCTTTACTAATTAAAAAATGGCTGCGTACCAAGAAATAAATAAAAACTGGCATATATAGTGAATAGTCTTATCTGCATCCAGTTTTTCCCTTATTCATCGATCTGGATAACGCACTTCAGTCTCCGCATCCACTCTTTAGGGCGAAGCGTCTGTGGAGATCCATTGTGTTACATCTAGCACATGGAAGTGCAGATGTTACTTTTTAGAGGACTCATGAAAGAGGTCTGTGTAAGTCCCTTAACTGGACAAAACGAGGATTAGACCCAAAGGGCTCTATTTACTAACTTCATATTCAGGTGATAATGCCTGTTTTAACACTAAAACGTTCATTATCACCTGAAAATGAAATACTTACCATTTACTATGATGCATTCGCCATGGAAATCTGCTCTTTCCATGGTGATGCATACACACTTCCTACAGCTTCAGCAGCCCGTTGATCTTAACGGGTGCCGACACTGTATTACAATTTACTATCCCTCCGTGCCGAAATTTTTGTTCGGCACCGAAGGTAGAAATAACGCCATCTCAGGATGGCGTTAGTGGCTTCATGCCAGCGATCTCCCCATATTCCCCCCCTTTTGCCCCCCCTAATAGCTGTTATTAGGGGGAGGAAAAGTGGGGTATGTGTGGGGAGACCACTGGTATGAAAGAGGATGTGGTCATGTAAAAAAAAAAAAGTTAAAAAAAAAATGTGTATTTTTTTTTTACTTAAAAAAATAAAGGAAAACATTAAAAACATTTATAACAGTAAAAAAAAAAAAAAAAAAAAAAAACTCACTTGCGCGGCAGACAAAACTTACCTGTCCGGCGGACGCGTCCAACTTAGAAGACTCCGGCCCAGATATGAAGACCCTGCGCATGCGCAGTGGTTTTTCATATTTGGGCTGAAAATTTTCTAAGTGCGGCTGTGAAGTCTCTGCGCATGCGCAGGAACTTCATTCGATATGAAGTGCCTGCGATGCGGGCAGAGCACTTCGAGGGACCTCGGCGGAGTGGTGAGTATTTGTAAATCTTAAAGGGGAAGCTGCCAGGCTCGCCGCGAGCACAAGCGTGCCTGGAGCAGCATCGATCCCCTAGGGTAGAAAAAATTAGTAAATAGAGCCCAAAGAGTGGTGTTCTGGTAACATGACAAACTGTAACTATGCATTTCTGTCCCATTAGCGGTGATGAACATGCTTATTTCTCTTTTTCAGTTAATGTAGAAACCATCAAATAGTTTGGACAGTCACTTATTTTCTCTTTAATAAATAGTTCTCAGTGAGCTTTCTGCATCTGTCAATGAGTAGCTTAGCCCATTCTTTGTGAGTTAACCGATCCAGTTGTCTAATGTTGAGGAGAGCATAACACTATTACAGAAATACATATTGTGAGATGTGAATCTGCCTCCCTAGAACATGGTAGGCTTTTTCCCTTTCTTGCTTTGAGTCATTGGGCCTGATCCAGAGCAACGCTTCGAAGCGAAATTACGCGTGGCGGAGACGTAAAATCGCTGTTTAGAACGCACTGCGCATGCGCACCATAGAAAATATGCACACGTAGCGTAATTGTGAACGTATGGGCCATTCACGTATGTGTCACGTAAATACTTATGTGTGGGCGTGCCAAATTTACGTTACTCCAAAATACGTCTGAGATACGTGAAGTAGGCGGGAGGTGGTATTTAAAGTGTACAGTATGGGCGTGCTTAGCAGCGTAAATTCGTTCAGCCCATACGTACGTGTGCGTATGACAGCGGTTACGTGTGAAAAAGTTAAGGTAGGGTTTGGGCAGCGTATCTTGACAAAATACGTCCGTGCAAGGGGTGTGCCGAGGGGAGTGTAGCGAACTTACGCGCATGAAAATACGCTCAGCGAATAAACGTACGGCACACATAGTTCTGGATCTACCCCCTTATCCTATTGGAGAACCCATGACATGTGACTGAGACAAAGTTTTATGACACTGAACAGTATGTTTCGCTCCAGAATGCCTTGATAGTCATGTGATTTCAATGTGTCCTGCACAGATTTAATATACCTTGTCCAAAGTAATTGTGCTTCCTTCTTGTTTCACAGTAGGTATAATGTTTTTTCTCTGTGGACTGATGGAGCTGCCAAAAATCTCCAGTTTTGGCTCATCCATCCAAAGGAAATTCTCCCTGAAACATTGTTGATTGTCAATATGCATTTTAGAAAGTTCTAGTCTGTCTTTTAAATGAAACACAAAATACCTACTTCTAGGCACTTAAGAAATTATCGAACTCTCAGATTAAATAATAAAACACTATATAGGATGTCAATATGTGGAACGCAGCCCTTATCTGGGGTTAATGATACCCCCAAAAAATATCTTATTTTTTTCTTTTTAATTGTAGCTCTTTTAAACTTGGAGCCCATAGCCACTCAGAAAGCATCAGATGATAAGATCAGACACTGACGCATCTTGACCTTGGAATTCAGCTTCTATCTCTTTGAACGTTTTCCTTTGCTCTTTTTCTACCATTCTCACTATCCTTCTGTTTAATCTGGGTTCAATTTTCCTCTTGCAGCCGTGTCCAGGGAAGTTGGCAACTACTGTACTCACGTCACTGTTTGCAATTGCAGTCACAGTAACATCAAGCTGCTTAAAGCCTTTGAACCTGATTCACACTTAAGAACGCGTTAGGTTCCTAAGTATACGCAACTAATAGCAATGCAACTCCCATGGCACGCCCCCGGTTTTCAGGTTCATATGTGACTTACGAGTGCCATAGGGCACCCTTAACTGTAGTTTTGCATTTCATTGCGTAGGGCGTCTATTTAGGAACGCAAGTGCATAACCGCGCCTTCATTGCGTGATTCAAATGCCTCCCTCCATCCATTTCTGCATATAGTCCTATTTACTTATTCATAGAATGCCCATGCGCAGTCGTTCCGTTCTTAAAAAAACGCACCTAAAATCCAAAGCACGGAAATTGCGAACATAAGTCTAACGCAAATAGCGTATGAAAAAGTTACTACGCATGCGCATTTCATCCGTTCTTAAATATACGCACCTAAAATCTAAAGCATTCTTAAGTGTGAATCAGGTCCTTTACCTTTAACATGCTTGTGTATAATTTTCCTTCTGACCTCCTCAATAAACTCTCTCCTTTACTTTTTCTAGTCCATATTAAGTGTGGGGTGCACACAGACACACACACATATGTGAGTGTATGTGTTTTGTTGGAGGGCCTTTGTATAGTTTTTATTTAAATACTATTATGTTTACACACATGAAGCCTGATCCAGACTTAAGATCGTTTTACGCACGCAAGCATTCCTAAGTTACACACTACTAAGAATAATGGGCTGGATCCAGACCTTGTTAAGTGCATGAACTTAGTTACTCAAGGGCTAAATCATGTTGATTGCAGGGAGAGCCAAGTTAATTGTATTCTTTGCTTGCAGGGATATATCTTTAAATTGCTTACTGCACACAGACACTTACCAGCTTTACTATCACACTGTTATTTAGACTTGGGATAGGAAACATCATCTCTTAACACTAATACTGTTTGCAACAGATGAAATATGACTCCCCTGCAATCACCATGGTTTAGCCCTTGAGTAACTAAGTTCATGCACTTAACAAGGTCTGGATCCAGCCCAATGCACTTAGCTGAATTACATGTTCAGAACCCTACCTAAACTTTTCCTTGCGTATCTCTGTGCGCACATATTGCCTTGTTGTATGTAAGTGCCTTACCCAGTCCATACTGTACAATTAAAATGCCTCCCTCTGCTCACAATGCGTATATTCGGCTTGCATATGGATGTCACGATCTATCATATAGAGTTACATACAAGATACATATGATCTGATCAGAGTTGAGTAACATCTGCCACGTGAATGCACAGTGCATTCCGAATGCCAGACTTACGCATGCCACCTAGGTAAATTGGCTGTCATGTCATTGTCTGGATCAGGCCCTTGGTAATTAAACAATTTATAAGTTCTCCTATCTGCTCGCAGATCCGTGCAGATCTGCTGATTGCCGACCCCCAAGCCTAGTTAGTCTGTCTATCCCACTGTCTGGCGGGGATTATGTATTCAGTTCCATACGCTAGGAGATCTGTATCATAACATCTGGAGCGTGCATGTGCAGATGTTACTTTTAAGGGAACTTACGCAAGAGCCTTGTGTAAGTCCCCTGTCTCTCTTAAATCGGTATGCTTCCCGCTAAGAATGGCCCTATTTCGATAGGGCCGTTCTCTCCCAGACAGTTTTAAACTGGCTGGGATATCGATTACTTTTGTCTCAATGAGGCTCAATCCCTGGAGAACCGAACACGGTGCTCCGATAGCTAAGTGTAAAAGCTTACCCCTCCCCTTCCCCTAATTCTGACCCTAACCCTCCCCTTCCATTACCCTAACCCTTCTTTCCATGAAGCTTGACCCTAACTCTCCCTTCAACCTAGCCTGACCCTAATACTCCCTTCTCTATAGCCTACCCCTAAGACCCCTCTCCCCACAGTCTGACCCTATCCCTCCCTTTTTAGGGCCCTAACCCTAACACTACCTTCCTAAGAGCCTCCTTAACCTACCGACACTAAAAGTCCCTGGAGAGGTTACTCACTTTTCCAGAGATGTCAGCGGCGGGTCTGCGGTGGATCTGGCCAAAAATATGGGTGAATATGCCGATCAGCATACTCACCGATTCATTAAAAAAAATTCTAAAATGGTTGCCATTTGAAATAGAGACAGCCGGAAAAGAACTCCTGGGACTCCTACCGCTCTTAATTGAGGATCAGGCCCTTCTTGTGTAACTACTAAAGAAAATGAACTAAAAAGGACGCCTTCTTACCTCACAGCATCTGTCCTGATATTTTAATATACCAAACCTATATTCCCCACATTCAAATTTCATTAGTATTATTGTGTTAATGCTACTGCTTTCATATCGATTATTATAATTAACCGATAATAAATGAAATCTCCCTTTTTGTGTTTTCAATTTCCACTTTTTCTTCCTCTGTGCCTCTCTAACCCCAACTGTCTTACCAAGTGCCACTGTAACCAGCACTCTATGGGGTATATTTACTAAATAAATCGCCTTCTCAAATCGACTGATATCGCGGCGCTTTGATGCTAAATTGTGGTATTCACTAATATTCGATTTGGAGGCGCTTTTACAAATCTCCGTCAATATCCGTCACTTTGAAATGGCAGAAATCACTGCGCTTTTACCATAAGAATTGTCGCGACCTCTTAGGCTATAATGTAAAAGTATAGGACTCCATGATATCATCCCAATGCCCACGATTTGGCTGTAATTCACTGTGCTTTCCCAAAGTCCCGCGACATGTGAGATTTTGAACAGTGATTAAAAACAGTGTTTGGCCTCCTTTTGCAAGACATTGCTAAAATGGCATTAAAAGGTAATAATCATGGGTGATTTTAATCTACCTGATGTAAACTGGGATAAGTCTCAGCAAACTCCACTAGAAGTGGAGACATTTTAAATTCATTACAGGGAGTGTCTCTTAAGCAACTGGTGAGAGAGCCCACTCGCAAAGAGGTCATCTTCGATTTGGTACTTAAAAATTGTGACAGAATCTCAAAAGTGTGGGTGATAACCTAGGATCCAGTGACCATCAAGCAGCATGGTTTAGCATAATGACAGAGAGACACACAAAAACAAGGGTGCTAGACATTAGGAAGGTGGATTTTGTGGAAACGGGGAAATGTGTAAGTGAGTCTTTGGTAGAGTGGAAGCACATGAGAGTACAGTAGCAGTGGGGAAATTTAAAAAGTGAATTCTTAACAGCAACAGACCTTTGTATAAAAAAGTTAGGAAAAACCCCAGAATAAAAAAGCCAATGTGGTTTACAAAAGAGGTAGCAACTATAGTGAAAGCAAAAAATATGGCCTTTGGGAATTATAAGCAAACTCAAAATAATGATGACAGTGGAGTATTTTCAAAACAGAAGGAGGCTAAAAGGGTTATCAAAGCAGCAAAGGCACAAACTGAGGAAAAACTGGCCCACTTGGTACAAAAGCTTTTTGAGGTATATAAATGAAAGGTGAAAAACTAGTATTGTAAAGCTCAAAACAGAGAGTGGGATTCTTGTTGAAGGTGAAAGGGCTATCGCAGATCATCTTAACAAGTACTTTTGTTCAATATTTACAAAAGAAAGAGAGGAAGGGAAGACTTAAATGGAAAGGCTATTACTACAATGGGGTCAATTACTATTATTAACGTTTATTTACAAGGCACTACACAGTATCCGCAGCGCCGTACAGAGGCAATAGCAAAGACAATAGTTACATATAAAATTCAATACAATGATTAACAGAGGGTATAAAATACATGAACAAGGAATACAATACATTTACAAAGCAAAATTTAAATACAGTAAGTGCAATATATAAAAAAAAAGGTGCTGGATATGTGTGTAGGAGCAGATGAGTAACGAAAGAGAAAGACAATGGAGAGAAAAAGGTAGGAAGTGATGAGGACAAGGAAGAGGGGTGATGACAAGAGGGAGGAGGACCTTGCACATAAGAGTTAACATGCTAAGTGAGAGAGGACAAATAAACAGGAAACACAGGGATGAAGATGGGGAGGGCAGGTAAGTTTAGGTGGAGGAAGTGTAGGCTAGCCTGAAGAAGTGGGTCTTTGAGGGAGCGCTTGAAGGATTGGAGGGTGCTGAATTGCCTGATAGGAGGTGGTAGGTTGTTTAGATTTTAGCAAGGCTTTTGACACTGTGCCACATCGAAGACTGTTAAATAAGGTGGAAACTTTAGGACTGGACTTTAAGCTAGTTGCATGGATACAATCTTGGTTACAGGATAGACAACAAAGGGTTGTAGTAAATGGAATCTCTTCTGGGGATGGTAAGGTAACCAGTGGAGTACCCCAGGGTTCTGTACTTGGACCAGTGCTATTTAATATCTTTATAGGTGATATTGCCAGTGGTATTGAGGGGAAAATATGCCATTTCCTCCTCTTGCCCTGGTGGCCTATATATCAATCCAGTACGAAGAATAACACACTGGGTTTCTATGGTTACCCAAAGTGCCTCAGTTTTTTCTCCAATACACCCTACTAAAGTAGAATTTAACCCTTCCCTAACATACAATAATACTCCTCCCCCATTTTTCCTACTCTATCCTCTCTAAATAAATTATAACCGGTATAGCTAGGTCCCAGTCATGATTTTCATTGCACCATGATTCTGTGATTCCCACAATATCTAGATTATCCCTTGCCATTATTGCGATTAATTCAGGGATTTTATTTCCCAAGCTCCTAGCATTTGCACACATTGCTCTGGGAGGTTTATTATGAATATCCTATTTCTCAGTTTATTATTATTGCTAGATATGTTTATATTGCTTTTTTATATTTTCTTTTCCATTTGTTGCTGTGGCTATATTATCTGTCATCATTAGGTTTTGTGTCAAGTTGCATCAACTATTGAGCGGATCGAGAAAAGGCAAGCAATATTTCTTACAACACACCGTTCCTCGATGCGAAGAATAATGAAGGCAGTGCAACATTCCCAAAGTATCACTTTAATGGGGTTTAATCATATAGAAGCTGCCATTGTGCAGCAAAATATCATAATGGCTCAAGTTTCTAGTGCATTACAAGAAGGTAATAGTCTGCGGCGTGAGCTAAACACGTCAGCACAACTAGTTGCATAACAGCTAGTTCAAAACCAACCTTCAGCATCATCCACATCTGCTGATACTAGTGTAGATAGCACACCAATCAGCAGTGCCCCCAACACTCCTATCCGCCATGGCCCAAGAACAAGGGGTGGACTAGGGCGTACCCAGCCTTCCACACCAACCCGACAATCATTGAGATGGAAAAATAGTTACATTCATGTTATATGTAATGTTTTTGTTACCCTAGATTTTAAGGTTTTTTTGCACTTTAATAAAACCTTTTTCGTTACGTTTTTGTCTCCTTTATTATTTAATACATTTTAGGGGGAAAGTATATGTCTTAATATACCTGATATGCATAATACCAATAACACATTAGTTCACATTTAAAAAAAATATCATTATTTCAACACTATATATACGTAATACAGGACTAAAATACTTGCAAGAAAAGATATTATTGATTAACGTCTCCCTATTTTGCCTCCCACACACAGTAGAAAACTCATCTCCAGATGGTAAAGGGGCTCCCTGCAGTGTATCTTCAATAATGTCAGGGGATTGTTGGTTAAGGGTGACATTATGCAGGAGACAACATACAAGCACAATCACTGCCACCTTAGCAGGAGAATAAAGCAACATGCCACCAGATTTATCAAGACACCTAAACCTAGATTTTAAAAGCCCAAAGGTGCGTTCTATCACTCTTCTAGTAGCAATGTGTGCCTCATTATAATTGTGTTGCCCAGGAGTATGTGGATTCAGTAGTGGTGTCAGCAGCCAGGAGCGACACCCTTATCCTGAGTCCCCTAGGAAAAAAAAGAAAATAAGTGTGGTGCAAATAGGGCAATCAAACCAGATGATACACAACTTAATAACACTCACCCAGCAGCCATCCATCTAGCATTTGACCATGTTCAGATTTGTCAAACAAGGATGACTGAGAATATAGGAGTCATGGCATGACCCAGGGAAGCCAGCAAACACACTCACTATTTTCATATTAGCATCACAGACCACCTGAACATTCAGAGAATGATAGTGGTGACGATTGACATACACCTGACAACGCAGTTTAGGTGGTCTCAGCGGTATGTGAGTGCAATCTATAGCACCCAGGACACTGGGAAATCCTGAGATACTATAGAATGCTAGCTTATAAACTCGCCATTGTGACTCCTGGCTGGGGAAGCGAATATATGAACGCGCAAGTTTTTTAAGTGCACTTAAGACATGAGTCGAGTGACGAGAAAAACAGACAATGCATGGGAACGAGATGTTGATAGTTCCAAATCCTTCCTCACCTGCTCAAAGATGCTCAGGAGGTTAGCACGGTTCAGCCTAAACATTTACACAACCTCCTGGTCAGACAGGGAGTCCAGGTCCATACGCACATGAAACACGAGGGTGATGAATGATGCGCTGTGTGCGCTCTATGCCAGGGCGAATTTGAAAACGTCAATTTCATGGCGTTTAGTAGGCGATTAAGTAAACTCGACCTTAGTGAATACAACAATTTCTATGTCCAATACTGAAAAAAGCGCCATGGCGATGTTATGGATGTCGATTTACAAAATGCCACAAATCACGGGAGTTTACCTTTAGTGAATACGGCGATGGCATAATCGCCGGCAAACTCACGCGATTTGTGGCGATTTGGACTAAATTGACTTTAGTAAATATACCCCTATGTCCGTAACCACTGTAACCCCTGCTCTCTCTCTCTCCCCCTGTGCCTCTAACTTTTCCCAATATATATTGAGAATGCTTACCATTTAAAAAATTAAATGCTGTGGCCGCTTTGCACCCTGGACGGGGACACCAGTCAATCTGCCCTCCTTACAGCCTTGCTTGCTAAAATACCAGGTACAAGGTATCTCTAAAATCTCCATTTATAATGGATGGGTGAGGCTTGACGGCATGAAATATAAACTCTACTGTCTTTCTGTTCAGAAATAAAGCCTTTTTAAGTATTCAAGGATAATGCAGCATAGCCAAGTTCCCAGGAGTGCTGCCCAAGGGAAGAGACTTTCCTTTTATTACATTATCCATGGTGAGTACAAGTAGGCTGTAAGACAGCAGTAACAAAAATTAGTATAGCTCTGTGTCTACATATGCTCCTTCAGATGTTTCAAATTCAATAAAAGTAACAACATTTGCCAACAAATAGATAAGAATTGAATAAATATAAATTGTTGCTCAATGTGTTTTCTATACAAAATTCATTATTTACACTAAACATTGAGAGCACCTTTTTATAGGTTCATATAAATATACCTATGCAAAATGGAAATCAGTCAAACACACTTAACACTATCCTGCTTCCCCCAAATACTTGCCATGACACTGCTCACTTACAGAACTACATCTTTTTAAATGGCTGTGCAGATGGGTCACATGGCTACGATGTTACACTGATCGTTTTAACGCTCAGCGTAACATCGCTGCTCTGCCCCGACACTCCCCTTTGTTGGAGTGTATTTACACTCCCTTACGCCGGCTGAAGGCTACCCTAACTTCAGCCGGCATAAGGGAGTGTAAATACACTGGGACGGCGGCGTTAGTAAGATAACACCGCCCTCCCAGCCTAATTTCTCTCCCCCCGCTTCCCTGCACTAACCTCAGCGTAGTAACGCTGGGGGACACCCTCACACAGGAGCGTATGGCCTCTTAGCACGCCCCCCCACCCTAATTTACTTACCTCTGCCCGGCGCATGCGCATTAGAGCTACGGCCGCCGTACTAGCGACGGCGGGCGTGGGCTCACACAGGAGCGTATGGCCGCCTAGCCCGCCCCCCTAGACTAATTTACTTACCTCCCCCCGCCCTCCAGGAGTAACATGAGCGTTGGGACGCTGGAGGATCGTAGATCGGGCGTTTCCATAGTAACGCCGGGCAACATCTGCCCGGCGCATGCGCATTAGAGCTACGGCCGCCGTACTAGCGACGGCGGCCGTAGCTCAGGATCAGGCCCATAGTCACTGCACCATCTACAACCATGGTAGTGCTGCCTTTAACTCCCTTAATGGAAAATGTCGTGCTGAAAAATAAAGACTGATCACAGAATGTTCCAGGGAACAATAATAGCAACAGAAAAGAAGAAGCCGCACATGATATGCGTACTAAAAGGCAATGGCCCATCAGTAATCAGATTCAGTGACTCCTGGAAGAAATATGTAGGAGCATTATTTAAAATGCAATTAGCCAAATATCTTCTGTGTGCTTTTACAGTATGCTGATTCTATAAAACCATTCTCAAGTATATCTCTCTCTGTTGCCCCAAAATAGACTCTCTCCATAATCTTATCTCATGTTCTTATAATCACTTTCTCTTGCTTACAATATGCTTTCCACATTTTCTGGCATTAGCTTTGATCCACTTTTTCTTCTGCTCCTTTTTGTCTCCTGTTTCTATTTTGGGGTTATAATTAAAAGCTGCCTTTTGCTTTGGTAAGTAGCAGTGCAGGATTTTAGTAGTCTTTTGTAATATATCCCCCTCCCATCTACAACTATTTGGGTTGGCTGTTCCTCCACACTTTCCCTCTAGAAGCCACAGTGTCAGCTTTTCATCTAATAAGAAGTATACAAAAAGCAAGAGATCCTGTATGAAAACAGATGGGGCTACAATGTTGTGTCACAAAGTGCTTAAAAGACAAAATCTTAATAAAGTATGAGATACATTGCATTTAATAACTCATTTAAAAAAAGGAAGGTATTCAGCTACAAAACCTTTTTACCCAAATGCAATGATATTTATTTTCAGAGTTCAATGAATTAGGGACATTGGGCCTGATCCAGACCTATGCTTGCCGGCGTTAAAACACCGGGCACAAGCGTAAGATCGGCTGAAAAGCCAATCTGCGCGTGCGCCGGGCAGATGTTGCCTGGTGTAGCTACGGAAACGCCCGGTCTCTACTCCATCTCTGCCTGTGGTCCGGGACGCTGGATACCGGTAACAGGGGGCTGTTAGACTGGCTGGACACAGAGAGGGGTTAATAAGGCTGGGCAAACTGAAGGAGGGGGACAATAAAGCTGAGTGCACACAAATAAAAGTTGGGCAATAAGGCTGGCTGGACACAGGTGGGGCAACAATACTGGGTGATCTCATAAAGAGGGGCTATTAGACTGGCTGGACACAGAGAGGAGGCAATAAGACTCGTCAAACCGAAGAAGGGGAACAATAAAGCTGAGTGCACACAAATAAAAGTGGGGCAATAAGGCTGGCTGGACACAGGAGGGACAATAAGGGTGGGTGGTCACTCATAAAGAGGGGTTATAAGACTGGCTGAACATTGAGAGGGGGCAATAAGACTGTTTGGACAACAAGGAGGGGACAATAATGCTGACTGGATACAAATAAAGAGGGGGCAATAAGGCTGGCTGGGTACACATAAGGGGCCTGATCCAGAGGTACGCCGATGTGCTGTGCTTACTAAAGCACAGCGTATCAGCGTTTACTTACCATGACACTCCCCCTGTGAGGGCGTATGTCCCCTTCCTTACGCCGGCTGAAGGCTACCCTAACTTCAGCCGGCGTAAAGGAAGGGGCCATACAATCGCACAGGAGCGTATGGCCGCTTAGCCCGCCCTCCTACCCTCATTTACCTACCTCCCCCCGCCCACCTGCACTAACCTTAACGTAGGGACGCTGGAGGACGTCCCCTCCAGCGTCCCTACGGCGTTGCAACATCTGCCCGGCGCATGCGCAGATCGGCTCAAAAGCCGATCTTACGCTTACGCCCGCCGTCCTAGCGACGGTGGCCGTTATTCTGGATCAGGCCCAAGGAGAGGAAATAAGGCTGACTGGACACAGAAGGAAGGGTCAATAAGGCTGATTAGAAACACAGCAAGAAGGTGCAATAAGGCTTGCTGGGCACACAAAAGGAGGGGTAATAAGGTTGGAAGGACAAACAGAAGGAGGGGACAATAAGGTTGGAAGGACAAACAGAAGGAGGGGACAATAAGGCTGACTAGACACAGATAAAGAGGGAGGCAATATGGCTGACTGGACACAGGAGTAGGGGCAATAAAGCTGGTTGGAAACACATAAAGAAGGGGCTATAAGACTGGCTGAACACAATAAGGGGGCAATAAGACTGGACAAACAGAAGGAGGGGACAATAAGGCTGGCTGGACAAAGAACGAAGGGCAATAAGACTGATTGGGCACACAAAAGGAGGCGCAATAATGCTGCTTGGACAAACAGAAGGAAGGGACGATAAGGCTAACTGGACACAAGTAAAGAGAGGGGCAATAAGGGTGGCTGGACACAGAAGGAGGGCCAATAAGGCTGGGTGGACACACATAAAGAGGGGGCTATAAGACTGGCTGGACAAAGAGGGGGCAATAAGACTGGCTGGCCACAAAGAAGGAAGGGACAATAGGGCTGGTTGGACACACAGAAAGGAGGTACAATAAGGCTGGCTGGGTACACAAAAGGAGGGGCAATAAGGTTGGTTATACTCCTCTGTCCCTAGAAACAGCCCTGTGGGAGCTATAATTGTTTTTCCGTAGCAGTAACCAGATCATTTAATTAAACATGAAGTGTTCAGTGTAGAAATCAATACCCACATGACACGTACACAATGTGGTTACTCATTGTTGACCTGTTTACTTTGCCAAACTTAAGACACATCTGGTGCTGAAATTTCCATACCCCCACTTCTAAATTTCCACTTCGAGCACTGATACAGATCATACAGCTACTACAGAGCAACATATAGGATGGTAGCCTTAGGGTTTATAGACCCTATGCAAAATAACAAAAAGTCCCATAAAAACAGAAAACAATTGTAAAAACAATACAAAGAAGCAATGCCTTGTGAGCGCATACTGTTTTCCAGTTTGTGTGTGTGTGTGTGTGTGTGTGTGTGTGTGTGTCTACAGTATTTATATCCATCCAGTCTCTCCTCCTTGTGTGTATCCAGCCCTACAATATTTCCACCATGTGTGTCTCAAGCCTTCCAATATCAACTTCAACATAATTAAGATTTCTCCCCCATTTTATATTTATATATATATATATAATACACGGAGAAATGGCACTCTTGCTGTCAATCTTGCTTGCTGGGGTGCTCAATCAGGAAAAAAATAGAAGGTAGGTAATGATGTCACTCCCAGACATATATCACATCTTAGTTCTTTATTGTGTAATCCAACGTTTCAGAGGCTAACGTGCCTTTATCATCAGGGACAAACATAGCAAGACATGCTATGTTTGTTAGAGGGCGCTAGGCCCCGTGTGGTTAGCGGGCATAGGCCCTGTGTTGGTAGCGGGCGCTAGGCCTGGGGCATTGTTAGAAGGGTGTTAGACCCTTGGGTAGCAGGGTGCTAGGCCCTAGTTAGGGACGGGCGCTAGGCCTGCGTTAGGTTGGGCACTAAGCCCTGTGTTTGTTGGTGTTGGGCGCTAGGCCGCAGGGAGCGATAGGCTCCGTTAGTGGTAGAGGGCACCAGGCTCTGGCTAGGGCAGCGTGAGGAGAACACGTGGTGGAGTACAGGTTGCGGTACTCAGAGGTAGGTGGTCTCGAGTGGGTGGCGGTGAGAGCGTCCATCCAATAGAGACGGTGAGTAGTAATACCTGTACTCTGCGTGGTGTTTGCCCCCCCCCTCCTTCCACGGGTGCAGAGACGGAGCCGGAAGGCGTGGGAAAGGTTCTGTCCCACTCGTCAGTCATTGGCGAAAAAGAGGTGTCTGAGGCCTTGGCCGATGATGACGATTACCTCACCCGTGAATAACTTACCCCGTTCTCTCCCGCAGGTACTTTTGGTGTTGATGTGTTACTAATGTTTGTCTTTGCTTTCCAGCATTAGAGATCGTCACGCCTTGGACCGGGAGAGAAACATTGCGTCTTCTCTGGTGGATTCTTCAGGATCGGGTAGGAACCTTTGGGGTGGGGACAGGCCTAGGTTTTGTTTGCAATTCACAGGACGCCGGCGCACCACCCGTTACACTAACCACATCCATAGCTTCTTATGAGTTAAGAACGTTTATATCTCTTGGTGATTGTATTTGGGAACGGATTTGTTTCCCAACTAAGAATCGTGAATATATTTAGGATCCTTAACATCCTCATGATTCACAGCTAAGCAAAAAAACACATTCATTGATTAAATTAAGAAGCAGATTGATTTTCTTAGGCTTTCTTTGTTTTGTAATTAACAAAAGTAACCTAAACATTTTTTTTAAATTGCAATATGCTAAAATGTAGAAAATTATTATAATCATAAATAGTTATTGAAGGATTAAGAAAGAACCATTCAGCTTTCAAAGCTGTTATAACATAATTATCAAAATAATAAATATCAACATAAATTAAACCTAAACTAAATTTGTATCTCAAGGTCACACAAAAACAATCCACACATGCTACAAGCTAAATAAAAAAAAATTATGTTTAAAAAATGTTTATAAGAAAATGAAATCATGCACAAACTGCAAATAAATGTAAATAATGAGTACCTTTCAAATTTAAAGTCAAACACAAAATGGTAACATAACAGCAGTCTTAAAAGATACAATTTTTATGTTTCAAACAAAGTGAACACATGCATTCATTATAATCACACAGCAGCTGTGTGCTGAACAAACGGAAATGCATGAGGCTTTGGCTCTCTGTTAACCATGCGGATGTCAGCTTAAGAATGGTAGGGGGCATTCTTATCTTTTCCCGTGCGCATGTTACTCTGCGCAAGGCCTTCTTAACTGTGAATCATTTTTAAGTCTCGAAGAATGCCCATACTGTATATTAGTAGCCCAAATGCTGCTCATTTGCATTAAAAGTCTTGCCTCAGTGCGGAGTCTTGCCTCTCTCATTACATTCTCAAGCATGAATCATTCCTAAGTAGCCATTATTCTTATTGGTGAATCATTCTTACATAGTTTAAGTGCATAATTTTCAGTTCTGGGCATGCTCAGTTTAACTGTTCTTAAATATACGCACTTAAATCCTGCTCTTACTTAGTTGTGAATCAGGTCCTTTGTGAGGCGTGCATAAAAGAAAATTCTCACACTTAGCTTTGCACTGCAAAATATGCAGCTGCGAGGCTAATTGAATCTGGCCCGATATGTGTTTTGTCCAGTCCTGGGTGCCTGCCGCACAACCCTATACCCACCACCAGGGGCTCCAGTGAAGACCAGGCCCCAATTAGTCTCTGTACCCTAATGTGCAGTTAAGCCAGATAACGTGATACTCAGAGCTCTTGTGGTGGGCAGTTTGAAGAACGTACCAGTCACTGGGCGTCTCCCCATTTGGGGTCAGTATGATATATTGTCAGTGGGATTGACAAACATTTTATGTGGCATTTCTGTGGTTTTGTATTACACATGCTCAGAAATTTATGTAGACTAATACACCCTTTTAAATTTGTGATTCTGACACTAGCCAGCTATACACAATGCAATAGATATATAATGATGTGGCCACAATGACTGATATTCAGGGCTCTACTGGACTGCTGCTGGTTCATCCTATTAGGATCAAACAGGGTGACGGAGAAAGCCTGGTTATTACATAGTGTATGACTGGCTTTACAATATGGTTTGTTCCGGTTTACCACTGTTGAATTAATAAATTATAGGATTTATGGAATTTAGCATTTTAATGTCACTGCTTGTTTTTTACATAAAAATGTTTAGCAGTCACTGCTTTTACCTGATTATAACATAGGAAAGGAAGAAAATAATTACTTTTGTAGTGTAGGGTAAGTGGGGTCCCTTTTGCATCTCATTCTGCCACGTCTAGGTTTTAAGGGTGGAAAGTCTTGTCCTTAACTGGATGATGTATTTGTTGCATTTTATAATGATTGGATAAACTACACTACTCTATTTGTTCTTACACTCTTTACCATGACTTTTGACCATTGTCTAAAATAAAAACACGTATTCGCATCACAAGAAAAAACAGGAATAAGGGGAAGGGGGGGCAAAGAAACAGAGGAATGTAGAGAGAGAAGAAAAAAAAGGGGCATCTTCCTGGGGTGTATTTGGCTAATGCTCATGCCTCCCTATGCCTCAAGATTGCCACTTCCATAAAGTTCCCCCTTCACCTAGCTCCTACCAACAGTTCTGCTTGATTTGCTTGCTGATGTCCCTTGTCTTATGTAACCTGAAATATTTTACCTGCTATTTGCTATGTTATGTGGACATTATGCTCCCTTAATAAATAAATAATAAAAAATAATAATAAATTAAAATAGTTATAGTATTATCATACAATTCCAATTGAATTAAATTAAGAGTAACAATGTAGGGCCTGTGAGTCAGACCAAAAAATCTGGTTTATTAAGGAGTCCGAAGAGTCATAATAAAGAGCAACGCAAGCGCCATTTAGGTACCAGACTGTCCAGAGAGTGACGGTTTTCAAGGATTTCAAGAGAGGATGGGTCAAGTATGTGAGATACGTATTCATGCAATATAAACCATGTAATCAGAGGGCATGTAGTTTTAGTAGAGTAAGAGATGCCTAAAGTCTCCATCAAGTAGCTTTAACTGGTTTTAGTGATAACTTTTGCTAATGGGGCAAAAGTTCGGCCTTCCAGCTTTGGCTGATAGCTGCTTTAGCTGCATGCAATATGTGACCCAAAACATACTAATACTCTCTTGAGACATCAGGGGCCAGATTTACTAAGCTGTGGAAAAGGAAAAGTGGAGATGTGGTCCATAGCAACTAGCAACCAACCAGATTCTAGCTGATATTCTCTAGTATGTAATAGGGAATTGAGAGCTAGAATCTGATTGGTTGCTATGGGTAACATCTCCACTTTTCCTTTTCCGCAGCTTAGTAAATCTGGCCCCAGGTGAGTAAAGATGCTGCAATGAGATTTTGAGCACGAGGGAAATATCCGAGTCACAGAAGCCATTCTTGCCACCTCCTACCAGAATGATTGGATAGCTGAGCATGACCAAAAATTACTAAACATGTCTCCCACAATGCCACATAACCCCCAACATAGTTTGGATTGAGATGTCTTATTTTTTGAAGCTATTCTGGGATAAAATAAAGTCTGTGTAATAACTTAGGACCTGACTCATGGAGTCATTT
>WWET01001604.1:200434-233540 GCA_011038615.1 Limnodynastes dumerilii
CCTCTCAACTCTAATACTGTTTGCAGCAGATGAAATATGACTCACCTGAAATCAACATGGTTTAGCCCAGGTGTAACTAAGTTTATGCACTTAACAAGGTCTGGATCCAGCCCAATCTTTTTATCTTTATTCTTAAGTTTTCTCAAAACGCCCCTTGCTTCTTAAATCACTAGGAACCTGGAAGAAACAGGTTGCAATGGTGATTCAGAGCCATCCCATTAAGTCCAACATAAATTGCATACATTAAGTTACTACACATGCGCAATAGATCACCTCTTAAAAATATACGCACCTAAAAATATGCAGATTCTTAAATGTGAATCAGATCTGCTAACTCTGGACCGGATTCAGAGTTACGAGCATGTGCGATGCGGAATCGCACATGCTCATTTGACTACGGGCTATTCAAGGATGCACATCCGTGCATCCTATAGCCCACTCTGAATAGCACGTAAGGTGCAGCTCAGAGTAGTATGCGGATGTGCAAGGCACATCCGACTTGGTTCAGAGTAGTATGCGGATGTGCAAGGCACATCCGACTTGTTAAAAAGTAGTCGGAGCCTTAGTGGCTCTGACTTTTTTTTTTAAAGTAAAAAAAAAAAACATTCCCCTCCCTGGCCGCCCCGCCGCCGCAGCTCATGTGTAAATAAATAAATAAATAAAACTTCCGTCCGACAGGGCATACTGCAGGTAGTAGAACTACAGGCGCAAGCATGCCCATGAATGACAGGGCATGCTAGCGCTTGTAGAACTACTATCGGCAGCATGCCCTGTTCAAAATGTATACACATGCCCCTTTAGTGAAAAAATAAACATACACTGCCCGCTCCATTTAAAAAAAAAACACCTCTCAACGTGCCCACACACAAAAAAATAAAACATTACAAAAGTTGCACTTAACCTACAGAAACTAATTTCACATATGCCAACCAATAAAAAAACCACTTCACATATGCCCCCATAAAAAAAACCCTTCTTCACATATAGGCACCATATAAAAAACCACTTCACATATGTCCCCATAAAAAAAACACCACTTCACATATAGGCACCATATAAAAAACCACTTCACATATGCCCCCATAAAAAAAAACACCACTTCACATATGTCCCCATAAAAAAATCCCACTTCACATATAGGCACCATATAAAAAACCACTTCACATATGTCCCCATAAAAAAAACACCACTTCACATATAGGCACCATATAAAAAACCACTTCAGTCACATATGGCCAAAAAAAAAAAAACACCACTTCACATATGCCCCCATAAAAAAAAACACGTCACATGTGGCCAAATAAAAAAATAACACCACTTCACATATGGCCCCAACAAAAATAAAAAATTGTCACATGTGCCAGTGATAAAAAAAAAAAAACATCCAAAAATGCCCCTCAATAAATTAAATATACCGACACACATGCCGGTACATATATAAAATTAGTAACACAATGTGCCCCCTCCAAATAATAAATGTTTAAAAAATGGGCCAAATATGTCCATAAAAATTTTTTTTTAAATCCTTACCTGGTCTGATGAGGGTCCAGTCTTGCAAGCTTTTAATCCGGTGGGGACTCTTGGCAAAAAAAAAAACCCATAATAGACAACGCTAACAGTCCTGCACTTCAGGACATCCCGACGCTAATGACAGGTTTACTGTCATTGGGGTGTATTTATACCCTTTGGGCACTGCCACAAGTATCGAGAGAACGAGAATTCAGACTGAATTGTAAAACTATTATGATAAGAGAAGTTGGGTTATCAGCAATAGTCTACCCCCTGTTGTTATTTTGGGCTCCATTTACAAAATGGAGATGACTTCATTTTCACGAGATAAAGACTGTTTTCGGGGTGAAAAAGGTCTTTATCTCCTGAAAACGAAGTCATTGCCATTGACAAAACTATGATTATCATGGAAACTATGGTAATCAGTAGCCTCAGCACTCCTGATTGCTGGCCCGCTCTAATTAATGCAGACCGACTGATCGCTGTATTTACTTACCAATACTTTACATAACACCATCT
The DNA here is from genome assembly GCA_011038615.1 of Limnodynastes dumerilii. Taxonomy (NCBI): domain Eukaryota; kingdom Metazoa; phylum Chordata; class Amphibia; order Anura; family Limnodynastidae; genus Limnodynastes; species Limnodynastes dumerilii. Next base: position 202,463 of record WWET01001604.1, read on the forward strand.
CAGGATGGCGTTAGAGTAAGTATTCCAGCGGTCTCCCCACATACCCCCCTTTTCCTCCTCATAATAGCTGTTATTAAAGAGAGGAAAGGGAGAGTGGGCCGGATTCACAACCCCGTAATTTTTAACATACATGCCTAATTTTACGATTTACACTACTACTTATGCATTGTAACTGTTTTTCACTATCTATGTACCGTTTCGTAGATTGCGTAAATGTGGTTATTAACGTTATTTCCGCAGCGAGCCTGGATTACTTAAATAGTGCTTGCTGCACTTTTATTAGTAAATGGACCCTTGGTTTCCTGTTTGCTCTGCAGGGGGGAGCAGAGGAGGATAGATTGGAAGAGCTACATCGCCAGGCCCCAAGTGAGCAGAATGTTACTGTATACTGAAAACCATAAAAAATGTTTCTCCTCACAAACTTTCTTTGATATGATCAGACATTAAACTATATGTTCATTTGGATGCATCTTGAACATATAGTTCCTATTTACTAATAAAATCCTTCACTGCGAGCCTGGCAGCTCCGGCCACAAGATTTACTAATACTCACCCCTCTTTTTAAATTGACATGCATGTGTATTCTAGCAGTTTCCCCATATATACTACCCTTTAACTCCCCCTAATAAATGTAATCAGGAAAGGGACAAGGGCATACCATTGGAATTCTTATAAGAATGCCATCTTCAGCCATTTTGTAAATATTATGAAATGCTGGCCTACATTGAGAAGAACGGACCGGTGGGGAGGTGCGGAGTTACTGTGGCATTGCTCACTGTGGAAACAGCAGTTTTCCACACCAATCAATGCTTTGAATTTTTGGATCACTTACTATTGATGCGATAATGGCTGTTTTTACATGAAACTGGCCATTATCAAAATTAAGTATTTGGATAAAAACACTTTATATGTGGAATAGCATTTTTAGTTTCAAAGCCATTTAATAGTCATATTTACCATATAGGCAAATATAACAAAAGCAATCACTAATTACTACTTTAATTAATTTATTAAAGAAATAACTCTGGAGTTAAACTGTTATTAGGTTGGAATTTATAGCAATGTTACTATTCCTCACCCCATATTTCCATTACAACCTATCACTCCCTTAAAACTTAGTGGTAGTATAATATTTCTTAAAAACTATGTTTAAATTGCAGTTATGTACGTACAGTATGAGACATCTAAATTGGCACAATTGCTTAATATAAAATAAGACAACACTTTTTTTTCAGATCCAAAGGCAAAGCTCTAAATTCTGCTTATCATTTTTTTTAATATACCAGATATATTGTCCCGGACCATTGCACATACGTTTGTAATTTACCGGTAATAGCTACTACGCATGCGTAGTAACTATTGTACTTAATCTACGTATCGTTTTGTTACATAGATTGCGTATATGCGTATAATATATCTTTAAAACCACATATACGCAATCTACGGTCTGTAGTATCAGCGTCCCTCGCCGTTACTACGCAAATGTTAGTGTAGGTAGGTGGGGGGAGGTAGTTTAATGAGGGAGACGTTTTAGTTAATACGCTCCTGTCCTACGTATTTTCCCTCGCTTATGCCGGCTGAAGTTAGGGTAGCCTTCTACCGGCGTAAGTGAGGGAAAATACGCTGGGACAGGGGGGAGTGTCGGGGGAGGTACATGCCGATGCGCTGTGCTTTACTAAGCACAGCGCATCGGCGTATGTCTGGATCAGGCCCATAGTTACTATGCATGTGTAGTAGCTATTATCAGTAAATTATGGATGTATGTGCAATACATCCAGGGGTGTGAATCCGGGCCATTGTAACAAAAAACTGATTGTTTGCTATAACCAATCATCTCCCCTTTTCTTATTGGTGAATCTACTGACAAATGTACAATTAACACCTTTTACATATGCATACAAAGTGTAAAAATCAGATCTTGTCTACTAACACTTTGGGATGCTTATCATATTTTATTCATATATAGACCATGGACCGGTTTCACACTTACATGTATCCACACCTACTTCTTCTGTCCCCTCCCCCATCATGCCCTCGCTTTTAGGTGCCTAATGGCACTTACAAGTTCTATAGGCAATCCTAAGTCACTGTGCGTATTTTTTCTCTTAAGGAAGGAAAAAAACATACAGACAATCCCCAGTCCTCTCTTCCAGCCTAATCTACATCCCTCCCCCCAACCGACTTTACCTAATTTTCCCCGGAGGCCTCCTCCTTCCACCTAAAAAACTATGTGCGGTCTATAATGACCGCACGTAGTTCATCTACGTGCCTAAGGGCTACGTAGATTGTGTAGTCACACTGACTGTGCATGCCCAGTTGCAAAAATCATCCAATTACTCACCTAAGAAGCCTCGCTTCTTAGGTGTGAATCAGGGTCCATGAGACTGCTGGCATGATTGCATAAATCAGGCATTATTAAGAGACATGTCCAAAAGCTAATTTTGCTGTGTGCAGCCCTGGCTCTGTATAAATGACTCTTAAGGTGATGGCCGCATGCTGCTTAATTGTTCAATAAGTGTAGAACAAAAAAAAAAGAAAGAAAGAAAAAATAACATATATGCATCACTCCCAGCTGTTCACAAATGGTACTACAAAGACTTTCATTTCTATACTTCCTGGCAGTATTTTATGGCTCTTGAGAATTTAGACACATTTAATATACATCTGCTTAATTACATCTTTCTTTATTATGAAATGGATTTATTTCTGGACTACTGAACTTAAATGTAGAAATGCATATACATAATCTATAATAATATAGATATATAATATATGTTAGTATTAATTACTTTTTAGATAATTGTGATTTGTCTAGTAGACTTTATTTACATGATCAAGGGGCGGATTCCCAGCCCCGTAGTTTTTTTTACATATGTGCCTAATTTTCCGAATCTAGCTACTATGCACGCATGGTAACTATTTTACGCTATCTACGTAGCGTTTCATTACGTAGATTGCTACCATGCTGTCTTTAAAGATCGCATGTACGCAATCTATGTAACGAAATGCTATGTAGATAGCGTAAAATAGTTACTAGAAAGTTAGATAGTTACTAAAATTAGGCACGTGTGTAAATAAAACTACGGGGTTGTGAATCCGGCCCCAAATTTGCGATTTAGGCCTCATGCAGAAATAAAGCTACTGCAACTTACTTGGGTAAATAAAATAAAAAACTTGTTCAAAAGGAAATTAGTCGGTTTACAAATCACCCATCACTGCAGGTGGTTGTAATAAGGTATGTGATCAACCCCCAAACGGAGTGGTTAAGTTTGCATAGCCTAATACAGTGCTGGTTTGCATAGCACAGCAGCAGTGCACTAACATATTTTCCAGCCTCGGCCCTAATTGTGCAGAGCACCAAAGCCTTGCTAAAAGTTTGAGAGTTGGAAGTAGGATATTGCTCATAACAACCAATCAGATTCTAGATATTTCTGCTTTCTAAAGTTACTAAAGATAGATAGATAGATAATCTCAAATGAAACACATTATTATATTATTAACAGTGTTTACAAACTGTGAAAATCATGTGCAAACTAAGCTGCTCTTCACTAATGACCTCTTGAACCAGTGTTTGAAGTGGACATTTAGAAATGGTGGAACAAAAACAGAGAAATAATAGTAGTGAATGGAGATTTATTGTTTTTCAATTAAATAAGTATGAGAGATGGTATGGCATAGGCCTGTATACAACCCCACTTTAAGCTCTATTTTTAAGCATTAATGGTTTAATTACAAGGAACAAAAGAGAGGTTTGGTGCTCCAAACAAACATTATATTACACTATGTGTCAGCACATACATAAGCGTCAAGGTACCTCGTGTATGTGTATCCCTAACCATTTGCTATTTGTGTACTCAGGAGGTCTGTATTAAGACACCCCTGCCATTTGAAAAGTTTGCAGCGGCCATATTAGGAGGGGGTCAGGCTCCCAAAGTAAAGTAACAAGAAAACACAGGCTGCGCTTCTAATCAAATATATGAAATGTGTGCAAGTGTATATATAAATGGGGAGGTGCAGCCAAGGCCCAAAATGACCACTGTGTAACTACAAGGAGTGCTGAACCTGTCTTTTGTTCCTTGTAGTTACACAGTGGTCACTTTGGTCCTTGGCTGCACCTCTCCTATTTATAAATACACTTGCACAAATTTCATATATTTTCTTATTAATGGTGTAATAGAAACATTCATACTGTACTTAGCCAAATTATGTTTTCTGTCCATGCGTAATAAAAAAAATCCCCTCAAAATTACAAATCATCATACACTCAAATCTGAATCAGAATCTGAATATGTGGGGCCTCCTTATAATTTGTATGCCTTTTTATGTGTACTACTGTAATCTACTTAAATGACATTCTCAAGGCCTCTGGCCTGACTACACAATATTGATTGGGCTGGACCTGCTACCTTTAATGACAAGCAGCTGTGCAATCACATGCTATTTATTTTTAGTCAAGTGCAGAATACCCTTGCTCCTTAATGAACAAGAAATACTTGATCTTTTAGGTGCTTCACTCATTTTATCTAACACACTTGCATTTACTGCACATACAGAAATGTTTGATAAATACTATTACTGTACCTAAATACATTCATGAAAATATATTTCTAACACCATTCATTGTATACAAGTTAACCGTAAACGCTTGCATAGTTTCACGCCTTTCCTGTTAAATATATTCCTGCAAAATGTGAACATTGCCATAATATGCTGCCTAGTCTCTAGAATAATAACTGATTTACATTTGGGTACTAAATAACAGTATTTAGATTAGACATATCATTATTGTCATCTCTGTTTAGACATCACTGTAAGAATTGCAAACTGTAGGCTTTATTTTCAAAGCTTAACGTTTTAAAGTGAACTTACCTTTTCCAGACTTGCTTCTTCCTCGCAGCGAGCCTGACAGGTTCATCCACTTTATTTACAAATACTCACCCCTCTGGCGAGGTCCCGTGATGTCATCACAGACATTGTAGTATCCTCATGTCTGTATGAAGAGTGTATGAAGTCCTGTGCATACGCAGTGGCTCTCTTCTGTTATGTTACGCATGTTATGTGTACTGTGTACATGCCGGGACTTTGAACTCTTCCGAGACATACGCATCGCCAGGTCAGGTAAGTATTAACTCTTCCTTTTCGTTCTTCATTCTTTTTTAAATTATTTTAACTTAATAAAAAAAGAATAAAAAATCTAGTTAACAATTTTTTTAACCCCCCCCTCTTCTTCTCCCTAATAACAGCTAATAGGGGGAGGGAAAGGGGGTAATATGGGAATATCGCTGGAATTACAACACTAATGCCATCCTGAGATGACATTTATTTTTACACTTGGAGCAGAGTGTAAAACTCTGCTCCAGCGTTTAGTAAATTAGACGATGTGCCGAACCGCATTCAAAAGAACAGGCCAGTCATGACGGTCCATGATTTGTATATATGATTTACTTCATTTTAATGAGGTAATGCCGGCAGATTAACCATATTTATTTTACTTGGTTTGGTAATCATAATATCCTACACTCTTGCATTATTCTTTTACCTATTTACTTAGGTTGTTTTCTCTTTCTTGATTGACAGGAACTCCTTATTGACTCACCCTCAGCCATCATCCTTTATCGTTTGTCTCCACTCGCACTATATCATAGTGATGAGAAGAGGCTAAAGGCAATAAAAATGTTATTTATTTATTATTGTTAACTATTCTGATTTAAAAATTGAATAAATACAACTTTTTGTAAAAAAACAAAACACAAATTTTGCTGAAAAATGTGTGTTTATATTATTTTGTATTCCAAATACATGTGTTACATAATTTTTTAGGTATAACAAATATTGGGCCAGTACGAAAGCGTATTTACACTAGCCGCTTGTGTAACTTTGACTCTTTGTATGTACTGCGCATGCGCACGGCAGATGTTAGGCGTCATTCCTCGTAGATACGTATGAAGGGGCAGGTCATCCTTACGACAGCCGGAAATACGCTTTGTAGGCGAAGGGAGGCATTTAAATTATTCAGTAAGGGCCAAGTTAGGCAGTTACGTGCGACAATTCATTACGTACGACCGTAGTTACGTAAGAAAAAATTAAGGTAAGGTTTCATACTCGTAAATCAAGTAAATTACATGTGACCGAGGGGAGTGCTCTGGAGAGTGCATAGTTCTTATGATCGTGTAAAAAGGTCTGGATTTGGCCCATTGTGTATAATGTTAATAATAAAATGAAACCACTAACTTGATTTACATTTTAGTAAAAAGTATTTTCATATTTACAAACACACAAGGGGAAATATAAAAGGTGAAAGTCACATATCTCACAAATGTCACTGGGATTGTTACACATTTTGCCCAACCATGACATGGGGTTAAAACTCTTGTAGGCTGCATGTGGGGCTTAAGTTATTATAACTAATAAAATACATTAGTAAAGTTTTTACATAAATACAAATATATTGTTTGTCCAGATGGGATAAAATAAATGAAGCCTGTAAAGGGACATGAACCCTTTTCTGTAAGAAATTCCTAACATATCACTGTTCTCTTGTCTATAGCGTCAACTATTGTCTGCACTTTCATGAGGTATTATTACAACCCATAGCTGCAGGTGCTAGATATCTTGCATAAACCTAGAATCAGATTTACTAAGATGCAGGAATGGAAAAATGGTGATGTTGCTCATAGCAACCAATCAGATGCTAGCTGGCATTCTATAGTATGTAAAAGGAAAGTGAGAGATATAATCTGATTGGTTCCCATGGGCAACATCTCCACTGTTCTTTTCCTGTAGTTTAGTAAATCTAGCCCCTAGTATGGTTTCCCTTTATATAATAATAATTGCAGTATATGTAAGACAGGGTTTTATATTACTTAATCAAGAGTACAGATGTAAAATATATGAATATATTCAAAAGTGAAGATACTAGTGAAGACTCCAGAAATACCCAAAAAGTGTAGCACACATGTATATATTTTTTTTACCTTCCTGGGATTGCGATGCAGTATGTGGTGTGCCCAAAAAAAGGATGATGAAAATCTTAACAAATGCTTTAATTTTAACTAGAGATGAGCGGTTCTGATTCCATGAAATCCGGCACATTCGAACTTTTGGTTCCGAGTCGAACCGAGCCATGCCTCGGTTCTCCCATTAAAATTCGGATCTGTAATCGAGGCAAAACACCATTTTCTTAAAAAATTTGGATCTTTCGAGCCTTGTATTTCCTGCTTCCTGCCTCTGACAGGAAGTAGCACATGACTGTGATCAGCCAATCAGAGAGGGCTGAACATACAGGCGGGCTTGTGGAGACTTTTTCTTTGTTAAACATCTACAACTTTATTGAGCTGAGTGGAAAAACTGAACAGAATTCCTGGGATGAGTGATATCAGGGGTGCAACTATAGTGGGTGCTAGGGGGTGTAGTTGTTATGGGGCAACCATCTCCCCTGAACTCACCTTTAATCTAATCCACCCTACGAGCAACTCCCCTGCAGAACGCCGCTGAAGAAACAGTCCTCACATGACATTGCTGGAGCTACATACAAGGTAAGAAAGATCACAGTTAGACTGTCAGTGACCCATGTGGGGGAATCTGGTAGCCCAGAAACACCCACAAAATGATTATTTAATAAAAAAGAAAGAAAGAAACGTTACCTTGAAAAGGGGGCGTGGGTTCATGGGTGCCATGAAAAGGTGCATGGCTTCATTGGCTTGTTGGTTAGGCAGACATAGTAGAGAAATCACACCACAGGGAAGTTACCATAACAAGGCAGCACGTTTCCCCAAACGTTTTACATGAAGTGACAGTGTGAGGGGTCTACTCATCAGTGTCACACACAGAGAGTAATCATAAACATAGGCTTGGGTAATCAGCCAATAGGGTGCCACTCATACAAGTGCCAAACCCTGGCTAAAAAGTACTAGGAATATACTGGTTAATAGCAGCTTCTATATCAGGGTTGCCGACTCTCCCGGAATATCCGGGAGACTCCCGGAATTTGGGCAGCTCTCCCAGGAGAGTCGGCAAACCTCCTGGAAGCCCCGACAGATAAAATTACCTTTGTGAGCCCTCCCACCCACCACCGCTATGTTTGATTTAGTGTGGTTGATTGACAGGGGCAGGGCTTAATGCCACAATTTGCATAAATTGCATCATTAAGCCCCGCCCCTTGTTGTAATCAATAGCTTCCTTCCGGGTTCTCCCGAAAGGAAACTTTCAATTGTCGGCAACCCTGTTCTATATTCCTCACCCTGCAGAAAGTCCTGTTCAAGTTCTGTTCACTGTTCACTGTTATATATACACAATAGTTTTTTGTTTTTTTTTACAAAATACAGAAAATATATATATATAGATATTGTCCTTTCATATATTATATAACAATATTAGTACATGAGAAAGATGACAGAATGCTAATATAGGCATGAAGGAGCATAAATGGCAGGCTAACATGCACCACACAAAGGCATTTAAGGGGTTAAATGTAGTTAGGGAGCTGGGAGTCAATCAGGTGGGGTCTGGGTAGGGGGGAAGGGGTGGGTGCAAGGGCTATATAAGAAGTTAGCAGGAAGTGAGCTGTCCCTTCAGTCTTTCCCTCCCTCCCATGTAGGATGTTTTATTATTAACATGCTGTTTTTCTTTTCGGGGGATGGTGGGGGAGTCAGCATAATTTGCGCAGGGCTTTAGAACCATAAGGTATGGTACAGGATAGACACGTTTCTTTAGATGTAGCTGGTAGCCATGCCAGGAGTCCCAGTGCGCCACCCTGGTAGCCAGGGTGTGCAGGTTGAAAGGGGTCACTGATCTGAGTTGGGCCATAGCCTTTCGTTGCGCTGAGGGCAGGGGTTAAAATCCGTTTTTGTTAAGAGTTTCTGGCTGATTCCTCCCACCTGCTGATGTGCCACCTGTTTATTAAAATATAGTCTGCTTTTCATTACAATCAATAAATCTATGCCCCCTTTTAAAAGCCAAGAAGTTGTCTATTTCTATAGGTATGGCTGGGTGTGGGGTGTGGTCAATCTTTGACGATATATATATTTGACAAATGTCACAAAGATGAGAGTAAGATACTAGACAATATATGGTAGCTTATACCAACCAACCTCAATCCTGTGAGCTGTGAGGTGGTCCAGTTTGGCTAGGAATGACTGGAAATTAATGTTATTCATATTATTAATGCTATAGGAGCAAAAATACATAAAAATTACTTGGGTTTAGTATTTTTTAGTAATTTTAAAATACAGATCCAAAAACAAAACATTTATTTGTTGACAAAACCAAAACGACAAAAATGTAGAAAAAATAACAAAACCAAAACACGGGGCTTGGTGTTTATCTCTAATTTTAACAAACATTTTAAGATTTGTAAAACAGATCACTGATCACTGAAGCTTCAGATTACTGTCAGGTTGCCGGGGGATCTTGCTGTCTTTGTCCCCAAACCAGTTTCCGGGAGCACCAATCTCTCTTCAGAGGTTAGATTTAGATCATCCACTGGTCCTCCCACCAGGCTCCCCGGACATGACTACTGGCGTCCCGGAGCTTATCTCTTAGTTAAAAGTAAGAAAACAAACAAATACTAATATTCTAACCAACTTTGAAAAAAAAAAAACAGTACTGAGATATAGATGAAACAAATATAACAGTAAAATACCATAACTTTTCAGACTACGGATAGGGACTATATGGGGTCCATTGGATGGAGACTATATGGTAAATTTTATTGCAATTCTCCTCCCATATCCGGGATTTGACTACAGCCGAAACTGGCCTACTGGCATTATAGAAATTGTCTATCACAAGTGTCACAAGCTTGTTAACCTCAACGTGGCTGAAGTAAGGATGGCGAAGCTTGGAGAAGGAGAAGAGCTGTTTACAGCCTGCTGTCTCCCCATCCAAATCAACAATGTTACCAAAGGTAACTGCTTTTACTGGATAATAGTCTTTTAACAAACGTTAGTAGACAACACAGGAGAATGGCAGTACATAGCCTGAAATGTGTCTTTTGATTAGTCTATGTCGATACACGCAAGAGACACGCAAGAATTGCGCTATGTGATTATCACATGAAACTTATCTAAATAATTATGGTTAATTGCGAATCCATATAAGGCTCAATAGTTGAATGAATGACATAGATGTATGTGTTAATTAACTGAAACCGGAACAGAGAGTTAAACATAGCCATAGTTTCATTTAGTTCTAATAGATGTATTCTTCTATAATGATGCTTCCAGTACAATTCTTAGCAACAAAGTACATGTTGTTTTTGAGAACACATATAAAAATAAAACAAATGACAATAGTTTTTCATATGTCAATTAATTGTCTTTAGTTTGCTTTTCAGAGTTCTTGATTGAATTAAAAATCCTTTTAAAGTCAATGTTATATGAATATAATTTTTTATTGTGTTATTTCATTAAAAAGATTTTACCTTGAAAAAAAACAATGCCTTCTACATGATTATTGTTATTATAGTGACATAAAGAACAGAAAAGAAATTAAGGTTTACCACTAATGCAATTCAGATATGCGCATAATTTTTTATAAATTATGTTTATTAACACATATTAGATCGATCCTGAGGTGCAAATACACTTGTTAACGTATTTAAATATTTTCACTTAGAGTTACATGCTATGTTACATGTATTTCCAATACAACTTTAGATGTACTTGTGTTATTGAGTCCAATTGCAATATTATCCAGAACTGGAAGAATCAAGGAGATACAGCAGAATGTGGACACGGAGTACATGCGTTATAAATACGTCACATAGATATATTACGTATTTTGTGAGCAAATTGTGTGCTGATCTGTAATCAACCCATTGACTGCAAAAGGAGAAGAGACAGTTTAGTATTGTTCGCAAGTGGTGGAATGAGTGGTGGGCCCATGTATACAAATATGCTTTGATGGGGACGATGGGGGAAGGGGGACACACATATACATTAAAATCCACAAGCACAAAGGTGAGGGAACAAAAAGGGACATTTAGAAATAGAGTGGAAAATTCTAACCTATAGAATGCCCAACAAGGGGGAGGCAATGCAGGCACACTAAAAGAAGAGACAAATACAAATAAAAAAGTGGAGAAAAGGAACTTAAAGCACAAAAGTAGAGACATTGATGGTGTAATAGAGAAATTCCCACTTGTGAGGGTGCGCAGGTGATCAGAAAGCTAACAAAGCCATAGATGTTTTCTAAACAGATAACTAGGACTTGTGGTCTTGCTTTGGCATAGCTTCATCCTGGCTAGGTGATCTACCATGCAGGCTCTAGCTCCTTGGAAACCGATATTCATGACAGACATAATTTATTTGCTCCTGTTGGAGTCATTGGACCTGATTTACACTTAAGAAAGATTTTAGGAAGGTTCCTAAATTAAGCACAGCAAAGATAAGTAAGAAAAATTCACAGATCCTAAAGAAAAATGCTAACCACCCCCTAGCTTCTTAGGAGCTAATAACGTTCCTTTCTCCAGGTGCGTATGTTTAGGAACAGCTTTGTTTCCCAACTGAGAATCGTTTGTATATTTAGGATGTTTATTATCCTCATGATTCAAAGCTTGGCAAAGAAACACATTAATTGATTCAATTAAGAATCAGATTGATTTTCTTAGGCTTTGTTTGTTTTATAATTATCAAAAGTATCAAAAAAAATTGTTGAAAATAGCAATATGGAAAATTTAGAAAATTGTTAAAATCATAAATACTTATTGAAGGATTAAGAAAGAACCATTCAGCTTTCAAAGCTGTTATATCATAAATATCAAAATAATAAATATCTATAAATATTAGACCAAAACAAAATTTGTATCTCAAGGTCTCACATAAACAGTGCAAACATGCTACAAGTTAAATAAAAAAACAACTTATGTTTACAACAAACAATGAAATTATGCACAAACTACAAATAAATGTAAATAATGAGCACCTTCCAAATTTAAAGTCAAACTCAAAATGATAACATAACAGCAGTTTTAAAAGATAAGCCTTTAATTGTTTATATCAAAGTAAACACATCCATTCAACAAACATAAAAGCATGAGGCTTTGGCTCTCTTAACCATGCGGATGTCAACTTCAGAATGGTAGGGGGCATTCTTATCTTTTCCTGTGCGTATGTTACTCCGCGCAAGCCCTTCTTAACTGTGAATCATTCTTAAGTCTTAAGGAACACACATAATGTACATTAGTAGCCCGAATGCTGCTCATTTGCATTAAGAGCCTTGCCCCTTTAGCCACGCATGCGTAAGTCCGAACATTAACAAGCATGAATAATTCCTAAGTAGCTGTTCTTATCTGAGAATCATTCATACATGGTTTCAGTGCGTAGTTTTGAGTTCTGAGCATGCTCAGGTTAAGTGTTCTTAAATCCACGCACTTAAATCCTGTTCTTACTTAGCTGTGAATCAGGCCCATTATTATTATTATCGTTTATATATAAAGTGCCACAAGGTATCTGCAGCGCCGTACAAAATACAATAACAAAACAGTACAACATACAGGGTAGGGAAGGACAGCATAGTATATAATAAAATACAATATAAATATAATAATATTACAAAACTACGATAAAGTGAAGAAAGCACAGACAGCAAGACAAAATGCGAGGTGTCAAGCTTGGCAGATCAGGTAGAAGGGGATAGAGTGCAGTGAGAGGTTGAGAGAGAGAGCCACCAGGTGGGGATGGGGGAAAAAAGGTTAGCAGAGGGGGACAAAAGGGTATGAAATGAGGGGGGAGTGGTGGAGGAAGGAACAACACTAGGATGGAGGGCCCTGCTCATGTGAGCTTAAAGAGAGGTCTTAAGCAGACAGGAAGCCAGTGGAGGGTTTGACAGAAAGGAAAGGCCAATGTAGAGTGGCATGAGAGGAAGATGAGCCTGGAAGCAGCAATGAGTAAATATTGAAGGGGGGCAAGATGGGTGAGCGGGAGACCAACGAGTGGGTGGTTACAGTAGTCAAGACGTGATACGACTAGAGAGTGGCTGAGGGTTTTGGTAGCTTCATTGGTGAGGAAGGGACGGATGTGTGCAATGTTGCGTAGGTGGAAATGGCAAGAATGAGAAAGGGCACAGATGTGAGGTATAAAGGAATGTGAGCATTCAAGGATGACACCTAGGCAGCAAACTTGAGGGGAAGACGAGACAGAGATCAATATTTATGGTGATGGAGAAGGGGAAGGAAATCCCAGGAGGAAAAACAATGATTTCCATTTTTTCCATATTCAGCTTAAGGAAGTGTTTGGCCATCCATGCGGATAGGGATGCAAGGCACTCGGAAATCTTAGACAGAAGAGAGGAGGAATGATAAACTTGGGTGTCATCAGCATAGAGGTGGTAATTAATACCAAAGGTGTTGATGAGGTTACCCAGCAAGGGGTGTAGAGGGAGAAGAGGAGCAGGCCAAGGAGAGAGCCCTGTGGGACATCAACAGGGAGCAGAGTGGGAGGGAGGTGAGCTATGGGTGGAAACAGAGAAGCCATGCATATCAGAGTTAGAACTATGTTATAAAACAGCACTTATTCCTTTCCTTCTGCAGAAATCGTAGGTCTGTACGAAGAAAGGCGTCAAGGCTAAGCCACAGCAACTGCCCTTAATCGCAAACAATTGCTCCCATCTGTTGGTGCTGCTCTGAAGGAGAAAATCTACTAAATAAATTACAACCAACATAGGTCTTGCTTAGAGAAATATGGGCCAGATTCTCACCTAAGAAGCAGTCGCATCTTAGGTGTGTATCTGTAGTAGATACGGTTTCGGTTAGTAGATTGGTACGTAGATTAAAGACCGCCCGGAGAATTTTAGCTAAAAAGAGGCGGCGAAATTCCGCTTCGGGGAGGGTTTGGGAAAAAGTGGGAGGGGGGAGGTATTTAGATTAGCCAGGAAGGGTGGGGGGGAGGCGGGTAGCAGCAATGCCCGTGCGGACATTGCACGGATAGTTAAGGTAGCCCTATGGCACACGTAAGTGCCATAAAGTACCTAAAAAGGGGAGCGGGATGGGGGAAGGATGGGTGAGTTAGGTGTGGGTCTGTCCGCACCTAACTCACGTCGGATCTGTGAATCCGGTCCACTGTGCCTCTAATATTCTGCTGATACCCATTAAGTGCAGCCTTGTACAATTATCAAGGAGTATATTTACAAAACACGATTTTTCAAAAATCGCCTAAAATTGCGTGAGTTTGCTGTGAATATCAAATCACTGTATTCACAATCGCCTAAAATTGCGTGAGTTTGCTGTGAATATCAAATCACTGTATTCACAAAAGTTAAACTCACGTGAGTTTAAGCCTCTTGAAAATCGCTGAACCTAAAATCGCCAGTGTGATTTTTTCTATGTTACAAATACAACTCACAGTATTCACAAAGGTCGCTTTGACAAACTCACAGTAAAATCGCCATTAAATCGCCATTTAGCAATTCTCCATTGCCTAGAGGGGATTTAGTGACAATTCTCCCTGCGAGCCAGGAAAACACATGTCAATCTAGTTGACATGTGTTTTCTTGTGTGTCAAAACCGACTGCAGCATGCTTGAAAGCCTTAGCCATGCTGTGCTGATAGAACTACAAAGCTAAGCATTGCTTAGCCTTGTAGTAATATCAGCGTGAGCATGGTAAGGCTTCTAACCATGCTGCGCTGTGTGCTGCGTGTATAAAAAAAAAATACAGTGTACACAAAACATACCGATATACAATTACAATGTGTCCATGTAAAAATAAACCTTTTCCCTGACTAATATTACCCCCTAAATGTGTACACTTACCTCCAGTGGTCCCGTGTCCTATACTAAGTGTATTGCGATATAGTGTGTGGTATTTCAAAAAATAATAAAACATTTTTTCATTCACAGTTCGCTGTCATCTTTCTTGGGAAGACTTGCTTGAAGTGTAGAATCTTCTTATGCTGATTGGAGTCTGGCGTCGGCTAGCTTGCAGTGGGATCCCCAGTCTTCAGGTCCGACTCCTCTGCCTCTTCTGTTCTTGACTCTGCAGTTACACTCTGGCCTCTGTCGTCATCATTTAAATAAAAGGCTGCCCCCTAGCGACCGAATGGTCATTAGGAGCAGCAAAGAAGATGAAGGAGGAGCCAGTCCCCGCTGATATTGCTCAGGTCTACACTTGAACCTAAAAAAGAAGTGCAAGTGCAACTCTGAATCCAGGCCCATATCTCTACCTTAACTGCTCTGCACATAACACTGTTCGCATGGCACGCTCTGCTGTATGAAAGTATCTAACGCACAACGCTGGTGTAAGTCGGCTGTCATTATTAAATCAGCATCCGGTCCAATGACATCAGTTACAAGTAAGGTAGACAGTCTTAACTAATTTGACCATCATGGCAAACAGCAACGTCTTGCTAAGCAAAAATAATAATGAGATTTAAAAAAAAAAAAAAGTTTATTTATTGTTTTTTATGATTTAACATATTTCCATTCATGACAACACATTTGCTTTAATTGGTCGCCTAAATTGTGCCCTGGTGTATGTTTAGGAATTTAATTTAAACTCCAATGATATGAATTGGAAATGTTATGGATACACAGTTTTACGATTCCCCTGTTTATGGTAAAAGGGTCTGATATCTGGGGAAAGCGTGAAATGTGTACATCGATCATACCCAGTTGACCGAGCTCCCAGAAATGCTGTGCCCCAACAAAGTAAGATTATTGTCAGCCAGATTGTTTAATGATCTGATTCGATTATTGAGTGAGGGCATTAATGGACAATTTTATCATTGTTCTGAAAAAATCATAATAGCAAAAATACTGCCTATTAATTGTATTATATGTACCTGGCTTTTGTCAATGGTGCTGCAAAAAATTAGAAATGGGTATGACTAATAATTTTCTTTGCCTTTTCTGTGCAGCAATACAAAACTAATAGATGTTCATAACATATTAAATATAAGAGCATGAGGTTTACTGTAATTTGAAGCAAATTTCTTTCATTTACACGAAGCACATGGCAAATAACTACAGTGATAAGGGTTTTGTGAATCTTACCACTGGGTGGCGCTGTGTGACCATCAATTAAAAGTGTCCAGGCAAACTAAATGTAGTTTTCTGGAAGTTATCAAGCCACCCACACTTTGCAATGTTTTGCATTCTCCTTTGACAAGGAAAAAACTATTTTTAGATGGATTAAACCACCTTGTGAGCAAAGATGTGCTATCAAATATGTAACTCTTGATTTTGTTCCTTTCAATATCTACACATGTGAAGCAATGGAGGTGATAATAAGTCAGGCTGATACATTACTCTACAGACCATTATTTACTAGAAACACAAACACATGCATAATTGATATGAGTCACGTATAGAATGACTGACTACACACTAGTGTGTGATTTATTGCAGAGACACAAGCTTTTAATGAAACAGGTGCTGGTCCAGCGTTTGAGAGTAAAGACAAAACAGATGCAAGTGGAGACCTGATCAATACCATGTAGCAATGTGAGGGGGAGCAAATTTAATCTGCAAAAAGAATTAGAGTTGAGAGGTGATGTTTGCCAGCTAAACTTTAATTTAAAGTTTAAACATAAAGCTGTACGGTATGTGATTTTTTATTTTTTTTATTGCAAAAGCAATGTATATATATGTATATATATTCTCTATATGCCAAAGAACAGGGTCATCAACTCTCCGAGAGACTCCCAAAATTTGGTCATTTCTCCTATATTTTGGGAGAGCCTGTAAATCTCCCGAAATGGGCTAGAGGTCGTGGTTTCATGCAAACCAGGGTCTCAAGTCCTGCCCCCTGCCTAGCAACACTTGTATTCCTAATATTACTAGGGGTAGGGCGGGACTTAATGATGCAGTTTCATCATCAAGCTCCACCCCCATTCCTAGTATGACTAAGAAAAATGGCTTTGATGATCAAGAGGTGGGGCCTTGTGTGCGATTTGCATAAATTACATCTTTAAGCCCCCATCCACTTGCAAAAGTTGGCAACCCTGCTAAAGAATTAAAATTTATTTGCACCACTCACGTTGCTACATGGTTTTGCTCATGTCTTAACTTGCGCCTGTTTGCTCGTTACTCTCAAACTCTGGGTCAGCACCACAATATTCCCGCTCAGCTATCTGTAAACATTTACCTTTGCATTTGTAAAATCCCATCTTGTGGAATTTATATTAATTAACATTACTGAACTCCTGAAGAATTATAGATGCCTTCAATCTTTTCAAAAAGATATGGACTAATTTCCAAGAAAAAAAATCCATTAAATAGTTTACACCTAATTTATGTGTCCCTCTCCGCAGACGCACAGTAGTGGGTATCATTATGCAGTACATAGCCGTCTTCAAGTGGCAGATTTACATTGTAATTCAAATATTGTAATCCGCACAGCATTGGGTAAAATGGCATTTCAGCAAGCACAAAGCAGCTCTCCCTCCCTGAACACATCCATCCAAACGTGAGCTCTCACCCTTTATATCCCAAAGCTTGTGATGTTTTGCTGGGCTGTCTGCATGCATTGTAAACTTAAAAAGGATCTGGCAACATGGAAGCGCAGATGGTGAATTACTGTGAGTCATACACAGCATATTAGGAGCAAAGCTCTTTGCACACCCACTCCTGCCACTGTGCCGAAGCAAAAAGCAGACAAGGCAACCTGCAGCATTGCAGTGACGAGGGAACGAGACACAACGGCAAATAATTAGCAAGCTGCAGGCTGCTGGCATGTGCCTGGCGCAGGCACAAAACAAGGGGTTATAAGGTCCTGCTCACTAAAGAAACCCTTTCCAATGTCCCACAGTAACTGTAGAGCTTGCACTCTCCTTATCACCTCACGTCCCTCTCATTACCGTGACGCAAATGCAATCATTACAAACACACCACAACACAGAGTTATGGCCTCTCGTTAAATTATGTGAGATGTCGCATAGAGAATAAATTAGTCTGAGGATCTCTATCAGTACAGTGATGTTTGTGGTCCAGGTTTCTCATCCTCTATCCCTCTGTTTGTATTGCTGCCAGTGGTGATGAGTGAAACCAATGACAGCTCTTTTATCATTTTTAATTTCATGGCTGCTATAATCAGCACTCTGTGTTCCAGCTGTGCGTGTGAGGGACATATTCTGACTGCACTGGAGAATGAGAGGCTGCTCCTAGAGGGGGGGAGGGGCACATATAAAGAGGTGAAGATCTAGAGTACACATATAAGGGTGTATTTATTCTTGGCAATGTGCCTACATGATGCCTATGGCATACATCTGTAGATAAAAAAGCAATGCTAATGCAAAGCAAAAGCTGCATTCAAACTTTAAAAACATAGGAGAAAAACAGGTAGAAAGTTATACCTGCAAAACCATAGCGGTGGGGGAGGGGTGGCCAAATTAATTTCATTCTTTGCATGCAGGGAGAATAATTTATTTTGTATTTTACACAAATACCGACTAGTTTTACTTTTATATTGTTAAGCTAGGTACACAATTTTCCATTTTGCATCTAATCCAACCTTTGACCATCCTCTTGGCCCGACATAAGTGTGTACCTGCTCTTAACATTTAATCGTGGTTACCTTAACATGTCAAATGATTTTTAAACAAATCAGACAACCAATTTAAGAGTGTATGCTTTCACTACTTCCTTTTCTAATTCTGCTCCCGATCCTTACAGCATGCAGCACCGCCTTTGTGGTCTGGCATAGATTGAAAGAATGTGTACAGTGACAGGATCTTTTCAGCAGATCATGTTGGCAGCTGCAGTTTGGAGATCTGCTTTAAAATTGGACAAGTGTTTATCACGAATTGAGTGTTGTCTCTGCAAACTTGGTCTGCTGTAGGATTGCGTAAACAGTCTCTTCAGGAGTTGGATCTGAAGAGGATTGGACAAGTGTGTAACCACTCAGTGGTGTGTCTTTACTCAGACTTGGGTTGGGAAACATTGCCTCGCAACCCTCCTATTGTTTGCAACAGATGACACTTGTCTCCCTTGCAATTCAACATGGTTTAGTCTAGGCGAAAAGCTCTAGAAAAGTTCCTGACTTGTTTTTTTACTCGGACCATAATAGGCCTACTTAAAACAGTTTTTTATTGTTATAGTGGTACATCTGCCTATTGCTTCCGTGCAGCTAGAGCTTGACAATATTAGAGATAAATTATTACCCTATTTGTAGACATTGTCCCAGATCCTGGGCTACGGACGCCAGGGAAATACACACTTTGCATGCGTAATTCCCCTGTCAGCTATGATGTGTGTTAGTTACTTATGCTGGCCGGTATGTTAAAGGGGCCGGCCAGCTTTTTACGTCTGCATTATCCCCGCAATATAAACAGAGATAGGCATTTAAATTAGGGAACAGGGCGGGGGAAGGCCCATTACTACAACGTCTGCGGACATAAGTCTGCAGACCAAGATGTAAATTTTAAGGTAGGAATCTGGACACGTAAGTGTCCAGACTTTACTACCTTGAGTGGGGAGTGCAGGGGGCGTGCACTCCCTGCGAGGCTGTCGTAACTAAAGACCACACACGTCCGTAAGACGTGCGTTGGTCTGCATCCAGCCCATTGGAATTATGAAGGGATAATAACATAGGGCTGGATCATCACCAGAGTGACAAATCACACTCCCAACAGCTTGCAACAGTGAGAGGCATTTTGTGCTTACTAGTAGTTAAGACAACAATGTACAGTGGAGACATGATAATAGACTGAGAACCAAGCAAGATCCCTATGCATGCTAGGGTCAGTATATAAAACAACTGGGCAGACTGGATGGGCCATGTGGCTCATTCTGCCGTCACTTTCTATGGGCCGGATTCACAACTCTGTAAGTGTTCAACATACCTATATATGTTGAACATATTTAACTAACAATTAACTATTTTACATAATCTATGTATCCTTTCGTTACGTTTCTTTAAAGACCGCATATACGCAATGTACGTAACGAAACAATACGTAGATTGCGTAAAATAGTTACTACGCATGTGTAGTAGCTAGTATCGTGATATTAAGGACGTATGATGAGCACTTACGTAGTTGTGAATCCGGCCCTATGTTTCTATGCTGCGTTTGGAGCTCCAAATGCAGCAAAAATGGATCTTTAGATCTGGCACACCGTAACTAAGGACAGCCAAACACTATTGTATATCAGATAATATCAGAGTTTGAAAATAGGAAATTTTACAAATGGGCAAAAACATCATTTCAGGGGAACCAAAACCCAACTTGAAAAATACACAAAAAAACTTGGTGCTCAGCCACTGACTAATAATATACTAGGAACAAATAGACAGTTTAGGTAAAGACCGCGTGAAGTCCTACACAAATGCAAAGAGAAAGCAGAAAAAAACAGCCCTGTATTAATTAAACTAGAAACTAATAAAAAAAAACCTATAAAGACTTGGGGCTAGATTTACTAAGCTGTGGGTTTGGAAAATTGGAGATGCTGCCCATAGCAACCAATCAGATTCTAGCTCTCACTTTCCTATTACATACTAGAGATTGTCAGCTAGAATTGGTTGCCATGGGCAACATCTCCACTTTTCTAAACCAGCAGTAGGTAAATCTGGCCCCGGGAATTGTCTTCTCAAGTATCACAAAACCTTATATAAGGATACATTTATTAAAACAATAACACAACCTGGAACCAGAAAAATAAAAACAATGGACCTGATCCAGACATCCGTGCATGTTCCTTATGCACAGAGGTCTGGAAGTTCACTTGGAAGAGGGGAGAAAAATTCCCTGTCATTCCCCTCTCTCATGTGGACACTTATGTGTACAAAATGCTAACTTAAGTTCTCCACATGTGGAACTGTCTGCCGCTGTACCCTCACCCCCATCTACATGCCAATCCAAGCATGCGAATTTAGTGGAATGACCCATCAGAATAAGGGAGGTTCCTTATGCTAGAAGATCCATATTTTAACCGCCATACGCATGCACAGTTGTAACATTTAGGGAGATTTACGCAAGAGGCTTGTGTAAGTCCTGTGCATTACTAATTCTGGACCAGGCCCAATATGAGGAAAAACATACTGCAATACTAGTATAAACACGTCAAGAATCACTTCTGAGAATAGGTCGATTTTGCCCACTGATAAAAATACAGACTTAGGCTGGATAGATGTTGGAAATAAAATTAAGCCAAAGCAAGTACAATAGTATGAATTGGAACAGCCTCACCACTCCTTTAGGTCTGGGGAGTAAAAAAGCCAGTCGAGCGTAGCATAGAATAAGCTAGAAATCCCGATAGTAACAGCCAAGGCAGTCAGTTGGTATCAACATCGACCTCATAATCAACAAGGGAAGAGAGAGTCTCTCAGTGGGCTGAGTGTCTAATTCCTTGGTGTATGATGTAAAAGCCAGTATTACTTGGACTGTCTGTGTAGGAAGCCATTTGATAGGTACGTCTCTAATTGAGGGATGTGCTCCTTATCCAACAAGAAGCCCGATATTAAATCTTTCAAAGGCAGTGAATTAAATAACACTGGTTGACAATGATTTTGTTACAGGGCTCCTAATGTGTTATTATATGTGTCTTCTCTGCGGTGACTTAAAGAATGATCATAGATTCTTTCTTTCACCCACAGTTTTGAAGCCAAGCCCTCTGATATTCTATTATATGGCCAGTTTATAAAGGGTTTAAGGAAGCTTTTATTGGCCACTCCTTGTGGCTAGGTCAAGTGAGTCTGGGTCAGTCTTCAGATTTCAGGGCCCTGCATAGGTTGGTCCACATGTGTTGGCCATCAGGATTGTGCTGCACCGACTGTAACTTTCATCATCAGAGGGAGCTGTGAATGCTGCAATATGTTTCCTTGCCGTGTGGAGCAATGCCTAGAAATTGTGTTAACTGTCCATTCTATTTGCTACCTCGGT
Organism: Limnodynastes dumerilii; assembly: GCA_011038615.1. NCBI lineage: Eukaryota > Metazoa > Chordata > Amphibia > Anura > Limnodynastidae > Limnodynastes > Limnodynastes dumerilii. The sequence continues at coordinate 224,274 of WWET01001604.1, forward strand.
GGACAAAGACTGGGCCCCTTAGGTTTGCTATCTCACTTGTGTCAGTCTTCTAACAGATTGGTCAAAGGGTTCTTGGCACATTAATTTTTCTGTTGCAATGATTTAGAGGGAACCAAAAAATACGAATATATTAAAAGCATGTCTGTGCATGTCATTTTGCTCTTGTTAGGATTACAGCTCAGTTACACAAAGTGTTGCTATTTTCTTTGTGATTGGGACAGCAGAGACCAGAAAAACCAATATGCTTGGAAGCAGTGGTAAAAGCAAACTTCACTAACCCCAGGAGTAAAGCATGTTGTCAGTTTCCCACTTCCTGATTCAGAGAAAGCTTATCTGCCTCTACTCCAAAGCTAGGTCTTTCCAAGAACTTCATCAAAACACTGGATCAGAGTGGACTTGTCTTTTCTTACTTCAGAAAGATATTCCTGAGGGTCATGGAAGCAAAGCTCAAAGAGGGGATCAGTCTAGGTCCTGAGATAAGAGAACTGATGCTCGATGGGCATTTAGATGACTTAAAAGCTGCATGAGAGGCGCTCAAGAGCATTTGCCAGAACTTCTTAGGGAAACATAAGACAGACAATTACAAAGATCTGGTGGACAATCTCTAAAAACCTTACAACTATGGGATGTCGCATAAAGTCCACCTCTAAGACTCACACCTGGACTTGTTCCCAGCCAGTCTTAAAACAGTTAGTGTTGAATATGGTGAATGCTTCCACCAGTACATTTCCATAATGTAAAAGTGGTATCAGGACAAATGGAGTCCAAGTATGATGGCTGACTACTATTAAACACTTAAAAGGGATGTTCCTGGGATAATTCACAGCAGAAAATCCTATGCATCAGTATTATAAGTGTGTTGGTTGTTTACCATGCTTGTGTTGTTAATAAAACTAATGTTGCAAACTTGATCTCACTCAAAATTCTAATATGATAGAGTCATTCTACAACACTTGCCTGCATATAAAATGCTATGTATTGCACTCATATATAATATATAATAAAGATTTTGCTGACCAGTGTAATCAATCACTCAGTAGCTTTAAATCAGATAGATAACAGATTATATATGAGAGTAGATTATAGTATAATCCTGATGTGTTTCATCTGTTAAAATGTCATCAAAGCATTATGTATAGCTTGGGCTTGATCAACCCATTCTGAATGCTCAGTAGTGATTTTTATTCAACAATTATTTTTAACACTTGACATGTTTATTTTGTTACGGCAGTGTTTATAACTGTTTTTATATTCCTGTTTAGATTTTGTGTTATTGTTTTAATAATTGTGTCTGTATATAAAGTGTTGTGATGCTTGAAAACGCAAATGAAAGTTTTTATTTGTTTTTATTTTTATTAAGGGATTTGTTACAGCCAGTGGTTGAAGGGGAACTTTGGGCCTGATTCAGAGATCCGATGGGATTGCAAATATACGCATCTAAGTGGCAGGTCGGAGCAGGTTACATCCCACTGAATAAACAGTCACTCCCCTTGCAAACAGCGGCTGGACCTAAAGTTAGACCTGCATTGACTTGCCCTATCTGGCTGCACTCACTTCCGACCTTATGTGTATTAGTTGCGTATATTTAGGGTCCTAAGTCTGTAAGCGTGCCCACTTTCACTCATCTCAATGCCTCCCCCCGCCCATTTCTATGCAAATCCTTCGGTTCGTAGATTTCCGCTGGACTTAGGATCGCAATTGTTTCCGACCGATTCACAAGTCCGACCTTAAGGCATTTCCGACCTTATCTTCAACGTAGACGGCGTTGCACTATTACTACGCATGCACAGTTGATGCAAAATCGATCCGACCCTAAATATACGCACCTAACTATCGTTAATATCGGATCTCTGAATCAGGCCCTTTAAGAGTGGCGGTATGGACATTTAAATGTGACGGTATTGAAAAATATAAATAATAAAAGTGAATGGAGATGAATAGATTTTTTATTAAATCAGTGGGAAAAGAAAGGGTATGGCAAAGCCCCATATATCATCCCACTTTGAGCTCTGGGTATAGCACTTTTTTCTTAGGAATCATCACTTCTCAGTTGTATTACTGTTTGCAGCAGATACAGTTTGCCTCCCCTACAATTCAACATGGTTTGCCCACCTGTTTTTTGTCTTATTTTCAAACTCTGGATTGGTCCTATGTAATGTTCCCATTAGAATGCTCTTCTTTACACCTATATGTTTAAGTGTGATTTGAATATTTTTGCTTATTTGTCATTTTCTAAGTGTATTGAATGTCTTTTTTGTAGTATTTGTAGTTAACATTTGTAAGAAAAGCTACCAAAGAATCTGTCTTTAGAGAAGGCTGCATGAAAACATTTTTCTGCCACACATTTTCTTTCCTTTATCCTTATTTAAGCTTTCTGAACAGACATGCCCTCAATCAAATGAGTTTAGCCTTCATAGCTTTTATGTTATAGATCGTACTTTTGAATACTTGAATAAATTTAAAAAAAGATAATAAGTACATGTTTACTGCTTTACTATAAACTATCTTTTGTTATCTTCAGCAGCTGCTGGATTTAGTTTAATGCTTTTATATCTAGCAGTTATTTGAATAGATATTTGTTAGCAGTTTCTTCAAGACTACTTTGCAACAGCCACTTTATTGCTGAGGTCATGGTATTAGAAGAGGCGCTATTTAGGTAAGTAGTGGTTAAAGTTGGCTAGTGTATGGAATGGGCAGATTTCTTAGAACACTTTTCTGCACAATTATCACTTAATTTAGAATTTCTGAACATTATCAGGTTGGGATTATGAGGTACTGGTCCTGATCCAGATCTGAGCGCAAATCCGTATGCAAATGCACTTGGAAACGTGGCGGAGGTTGCATGAGATCCAGGACCACACATACCTGTGTCATATATGCCATGTAGGGTACTGTTGCGAGTCCCCGCTGCGAAGGCTCGCATTGCTAATTAGGGACAGCCGAAAGCTGTTTTTCAGCAGTCCCTATTTCGAATGTGAGCCCTCTCAGAATTTTTTTTTCCATTTTACAAAGCGCTGCCGCCAGGGACTTAGGGTTAGGCTGCAGGGGGGGGGGGACTTAGGGTTAGGCTGTGGGGGGACGACTTAGGGTTAGGATGTGGGGGGACTTAGGGTTAGGCTGCAGGGAGGGAGACTTAGGGTTTGGGTAAGAGAGCGGGTTGGGGGAAACTCACCTTTCGGGGCACGGTGTTGGGTACTCTGGGGATTGATTGCTATGCCTCATCCAGGCACAAGCAATCGATATCCCAGCTAGTTCGGAACTGGCTGGGAGCGAACGGCCCTTTCGAAATAGGGGACCCACACTCGTTGGGTACAGACACACAAAAGTTATGCTGTAAGCAGATGCGTGCTCAACTACACAGCACAAGGGTAGTATAGAATACTGTGTTTAGAGCTGGTAAAAACTGTTATAAATACAGAGAACAATTCAGATGATATATGAACAGAGTAAATAAAAAAATAATTTTTTAAATAATAATAAAAACAGTCTATTTTTTTAAACTCTATGGGGCTGATTCAGAGATGCGATTTCCACGGCACTTAGGTGCGTATATTTAAGATCCTAGAAAATTCGCAAAACTGCGCATGCGTAGTAATAGTGCAACGCCGTTAACGTAGCGGTTAGGAGCGTAAGTTCGCTAAGAGCGTACCTTTGAATCGCACGCAAGCACTTAAGATCTTAAGTGCCGCGAATCTTTAAGATCTTAAGGATTTGCATGGAAATGGGCGGGGGGAGGCAGGGAAATGAGGGAAAGTGGGCGCGGGCTGACACTTAGGATCTTAAATGAACGCTCCCACGTCAGTTAAGATCCCAAATGACAGCGTATAGTTAAGGCAATTCAATGGTGGTCTAAGTTTAAGATCCACCGCTGTTTGCAAGGGGAGTGTCTGGTTTTGCAGTGGGCTGGAACCTGCTAAGATCTTAGCTAAGGTGCGTATATTTGCGATCTTTTCGCAATCGCATCTCTGAATCAGCCCCTATATTTTCATAATTGACAACATAGTAGCAGCGATTTCATGATTATATATATGATTTTCCAGGTGGAAATATAAAGAAAAGTGGCTGTAACAGGCCGTTTAGTGTGTGCACCCAGGACTTAGATGATCTGCAGATGGTGCAAATATTTGAATGGAAACAGACCTTTTTAACGTCTGCGTTCTGACAGGACCAGGTGCACTTGCCTTTTCACACTCTTACTGTGCATTGACTATGTCCCTCCACCCCTTCCCCTCCCTCAACACGCCCTTCAGAGTGCAAGTCCTGGATGCCAGGGTTGCGCTATGATCTGAATCAATCATGACTGCGCGATCTTCAGTTCTGCGCAGTCCAGCTGGCGTACGCTCAGATCTGGATCGGGGCCACAGTGTGTACTAAGCTTAGTTTTATCAAGGTTTACATGGGAATAATCTGCACAAATGAGTGTAAAAATATTTAAAGGTAAATTAAGTTTTGTTTATATATTGCTACTTAAAGTGTATTATGTAACATTTGTATGGGATTCTTATGGACATTTCTTGAGATATGTCTCCATGGGGCGAGTAAACCCGCTACTCTCTTTTAGGAAAATAATGGAGATATCAGAGTGTTCTTTAATTGGAGATTGTTCCATAAACGATCTTGCACTGTTGCATGTAATGATCAATGCATGAACAGGACCTTTTTCCTAGAGAGCGGGATATGTTTTGGGTTGATTTAATTATAGAAAAACAAAGCATAACCCTTGGATAACACAATTACATGATTTTCCCAAAAAAACCTCCTAAGAATGAAAGACAGAAATACATTAATCACCACTTCAATTTATCAATCTTTCTGGAAGCCTGATTAGTGTGTATTAATATAGCAGCTACATATTCTGACTACACAATTCTACAGTGCATATAATTAATACCCTAGAGACCTGCACATTTCCAGGGAGTCGATGTTCATCTGTCTGCTGAAAGCATCCACTGAATTTAACTCATTCGCACACTGTAATTCAGAATTGTCGAGGAGCATCACTGGAAGCAAAGACCTCAATGAAAAGTATGTTTTGTATTTTTATCTTACAATTAGTTCTAAGCTTAGCCCATGGATGGAAATATATCTAGCAAGATACATAGTGTAAGTCCCTGGATCTGAATTTAATGTGAAACCATGAGGTGAACAATATCCGGATTTTCTCTAAGCACCAGGAGAAAGGTGTAGCTTATCCATTGGGGCTATTCTATTTTATTTAGATGCAAAGAGCGTGAATGTCTGGAGATTCTTTAAACTCTAACCACTCGTACCATACCGTTGTATAACAGGCACATGAATCATGGGCTGAGTAAGTGAGGTTATCCATAGATAGATAGAAGTCTATCCTGTCTATCCATTCTTTAATAGATGGGGGGAGGGGCTGATTTCCAATGCACGGGGATAACAGCAACTGCTGAGTTACATAGGTGTCGCAAGAGGGATTTCTTGTAGATAGCGATAGGCCTGGATGTTAGGGTGAGTAACCAGAATTCTGTGTTGCTAGGGGTTTCCTCTCCAATTAAACCTTTGGTTATCTCAATTACTCTGTTCCAGAAGGGGGTAAGAAGGGGGCAATCCCACCAAATGTGGAGAAAAGTGCCTCCTGGAGATCCACAAGTCTCTAATGTAGTTATGTCTTTCTGGAGATATAGCCTCCAGAACTAAACACAGTATTCTAGGTGAGGGCGTACCAATGATCTATAAAGGTGCATTTTAGACTTAAGTTGGTGAAATATTCTTCAATAGCATAACGTGAAGTCAAAATTGCAACCCAAACTTTAAGCAAATTATATATGAATATATTAAGCAAATTATATATTAATATATTAAGCAAATTATAAATTAATACATAATAACTCAACAATGATCTTCCATCCAACATTACTTACACTGTACTTTAAAGTATTGTTAGCCATCATATCATACCAGCATTTCAGTCATATAGACTTATAAGGCACCGCTGCTTCCATCTGGATGGCATTCCCTTCACACTTACGTAGAGGGGTAAACTGCCCCATCCTTTCCAGTAATCTGTTACTGCCCCACCCTTCCCAGTACTCTGCCATTAACACCATTCTCCCCAGCACACTGTCACAGCCCCTATCATAACTAGTTCTTTGTCACAGTACCCACTCTTCTTAGTAATCTGTCACTGCCCTCATCCTTCCTGGTAATGTCATAGCCCCTATCTTCCTCAGCACTGTCACTACCCCATCCTCTCTATGCCTCCATCCTCTCCTCTCCTGTATACTGTCACAGCCCTCATTTTCTCTTACAGTCAATGGGGTAGATCCAGAACTCCGCTTGCAATCTGTTTACTAGAGTAGCGTATTTACATGTGCGTACCTTCTGTACACTCCCCTTGGCACACGTATTTTGTCCGAGTTCCGCTTTCCAAACCCTACCTTAACTTTTGCCCACGTAACCGATGTCATCCGCACACGTACGGATGTGCAACACGTATTTACGCAGCTAAGCACGCCCACACTGTACACTTTAAATACAAACCCCCGCCTACATAGCGTATTTCAGACGTATTTTTCACTCACGTAAAATTGGCATGCCCACACGTAAGTATTTACGCGACAAATACGCGAATGGCCCATACGTTCATATTTAAGCTACGTTACAGAGTGTATTTTCTATGGTGCGCATGCACAGTACTTACCAAACCGCGATTTTACGTGTCCGCCACGCGTAAATTTGCTCACAAGCGTTGTTCTGGATCTGCCCCAATGTTTTATCCCTGTACTTATTCTCACTAGTATTTTGGCACTACCTTAGTACCAGAACTTTGAAACTGTCAAGTATTCTTTCTCTGATCAGTCCTCCCCATTCTCTCAGAGGCATAACTAGGGTTGATGGAGCCCAGGGCAAATGGTCCCCTGCACCTTATTATATAAATGTAATTATGGTGCCCCCTTGGAGCTGGATGTCCATTGGTGCCCAGAACACATGTCCTATAAAACCCACCCTAATTACGCCTCTGTGTAACTGCCCCTATTCTTTCTGGTACTGTTCACTATCAGCATTGTCCAGAGTGCCTGTACTTTCCACAAAGTTCCTCAACAAACGCATACTCACTTGTACTGTGCTTACCTTACTTTTATTTTCTCAATCTACAGCCAGTCCACATTTCTTAGAGGTGCAGGGAACTGGACACCTAGGGCCATCTCCACTTTTCCTAACACGCAGCTTAGTAAATCTGGCCCCTAGACTCTTTTCCTTATTAGTTTTTCCTATGTTTTGTTAACTTTCTGATCCATCATCCATTGGGGACCATCTTGGATTTACAGCGTGTTCTGTCTGACACGGTAAGACAGCATCTTACAAATATGTCTACAAAAATCACGTTGTTACAACAAACTACAAATCATGCCATAATTTGCTATATTTATTTCTTAAAAACAACTTTTAGGATATTACTAAATTGCTGTGTATCTGCAACATCAGTACGTATATGTTTTAATACTGTTTGGGAGCAGCAGCTGAGAGGGGGTGTTGTTCCACAGCAGCTATTTTGGAGGCTTTGGCTCGTCACAGCTGCCCCCCTTGTCCCCTAATTTCATCAAGCCATGCACCTGTTTGCATTAACTTTTAAAATGATCTGAGCAACTTCCATTTTGTGTGTATACTGTTTGGGAGCTTGTCTGGGAGCAGCAGCTGAGAGGGGGTGTTGTTCCGCCGCAGCTATTTTGTGGTCTTTTGAGGGGTGTCTCCTGAGTTAAGTTGGCTCTCAATTTAAAAACATTTATATGAGCCAACATTGGGACTCTCATTGTTAGAGTTAGGACCACCATATGCAGAAAGGCCTTGACGGTGGCTGGTGGCTTATCATATATTTGCAAATATGTGTAACAAACATCTCTGCGTTTTATGTTACAGATAGAACAGTACAGTCTGTTACTGGTTAATGGCAGTGTTGCTGGGGCATTTCCTTTCCTGTGTTTCTGTTAGCAGATTACCTGCCTTTCATGCACCTGTTTGCATTTACCTATAAATTGATCAGAGCAACTTCCTTTTTGTGTGTGCAACATTTTATACCAGACCTGTCACATTTAACTGTTAATCCTTGTTTTGCATGAACTGTATATATATTAGGAGTTATGACAAATAATTGTAATGTCAAATGTAAATGTTTGTAGGAAGTCAATTTGCAAAAAGGCTTATAATGTAAAGGGGAATTGACTTGAATTGCTTCATGTTTTCCATATCTGCAACCTACAGAAAACTATGACTATGTAATGCTTGAATAAAAGGGTGCTTACTAAGCAGAACTATGTGGTCTTTGACCAAGTCTGCCCCTTTCCCACCCATGAGAAAATCTACTGGATTTCAGGAAGGTGATAACAAAATAACACAATTATAAAATGCTTTATTCAAAGGAATACAAACATTCAAGATAAAACAATTAGTAATAAAAAAGGACGGACCAAGTTCAGCACCAATGGTGATCCGATATCGCATGGAGTTCCGAACCAGGGCTCTGCTTTAAGAGTTCCGATCCGTCCTCACTTAAAATGAGTAAAAATTGGACTGGGTGGCATATATAGAGCACACCTCTACCGTACTGTTAGCATCCCATGATTCTGCCATTGGAAATCTGCTGTATGGAAGTCTGGATCTTGTGTATCCATTTCTGTACAGAAATTGCAGCATGTGTTGCATAAAGGGAGCATTTTGCGATCCTAGCAAATGGAAAGCACCCATTATATAGAAGTCTGGATCCGGTCCAAAGTTTAGAAATACTGCATTGGGCACAGAAAATAACTGTTAGCTCAGTTCTGTGGTCTCCCCAGATTGTGTAACTTGAATCTCTCAAAGCTTATCTAAAGCACTCACTTATCTCCTCACTTCTTTTCCTTACAGTAAGATAATTTTGTAACAATCTTGTAACCAACCATAATCTCTTCATGTAAAACATCTTAACCTCTTTGCCCTCACAGAAACCTTGCTTAAATCCTCCATACTATACAGCCCCTGCGTCTCTCTCTAACAGGGATGTCTCCCTTAGCTACACTTCTGTGCAGACAGGCAGGTGACTGAGTAAGCATAATGCTTTTTTATGCTGCACCTATTGAAACATAACAATGGAAACTTTTGTCTCCTTTACTTCTTTTTGAAATCCCCACTAACCATCTATTATAATCACTGAAGATTCTTATATCTGCCATTTTTTGCCTATCCCGGTACAATTCCTTGACAACTTTGCTGCTAGGCTCATTTATTTCCTCTCCTCTGTTCTACCTACTCACATTTAACATTCCT